>JACEFZ010016749.1:1050000-1099857 GCA_014155875.1 Cepaea nemoralis
GAAAAGAAAACACCCGGTGAGAGAAACCTGATTCAAACCTACTATATGTGAGTGTAGGCCGAAGGCCACACTCAGATATTTATATCCTAATTAACATTGCACTAACTCTGGCATAAGGCAGAGCAGTTCATCACATTGGCCTGAGATATGGTAAGAAAAGGAAAGACTAATAGGAAAGCGGAGAAACCCCAGTAGACACCCTACCGGAAGATCCTACCATGGACATATCCTTTATCCCCCCCTAACCACTCTCAATCTCGCTGAATATCCTCCCATGACATTGGTATTACCCTGCCGAGTGAAACGATATATCACTCGGCCTAGTTTACGCTACGCATCAGCCTACGGCTGCCGACGCTCTTAGTATACTTTCACACAACGCACTAATACTATGCTCAAGTCCTAAACTCTATCTATCAGTAGACTACCTTATGTCAACTAATCTGATCCTGAATTGAATCCACAAATTGCCATTAAAGACAAATGTCTGTCAACTTTAACTTGACTACAGGACACAATAGATTCTTTTCTAAATTGGAACAGAATTAGCTTAACACTCCAGCTCGGTTCAATCCATTTAGTACACTGATCGCAAACTGTTTTTCCCGATTGCCGAGAGTTGTGTCCAAATGACGTCACTCCCTTGTCCAGAATCTAGATTCAAAGAAACTCTCCTTCGTTTCATTTTTCAGATCGGGTAAACAAAATGCCGACTTATTCATTTTTTATCCGAGACATATTTCCCCTGCACACAGAGAATGCCGGTCGTGTTTAATCTGATGAAACACCCTACAACAAAGCGTTGTGGCGGCCTAGAGACGATTGTCTCTGTCAATCTATCATCTGATCGGCATCTCCAGTAATTTCCGTGACAAACGGTCAGTCTGCGGGCGACATCCACTAGGTAAGTTTTTGCTTTTGACTTCGGACCACGCAATGGATTCGCTAGCCGTGCGTTCCATTTCGTGTTATTGAGACGTTTTTCCACCTTTGTCTACACTCTCTATGAGTTAGATACAGACAGTTTTCGTAACCATTTCATTCGACTGGGGCACTTCTTCTACCTTTTAGTACTCGCTCACGAGGTAGGCTACATGTGCTGCCGGCTCAGCACCTTACCGCCGTGCAGCAGTGAGCGAGAAACGGCCAGGCCCTCTCATCCGGGGACCCCTCATATCCCCCAGCTGAGAGCTTTCGGACAAGTATCAGAACTGGGCATGTAGCGTGCTCAGTATCTCACCTCCATTTTTCGGTAGGTGAGTATCGGCCCGGCTCTCACATCCGAGCGTTTATGGTTTAGAGGCGTTCAGCCTCAACCCTCGACAGAGCGCCTTAGAGTATGTGTGCGGACCAAGAGCTTCTGCCTTCGTGCGCCTTATTTAAACTTTTGACTGCTATCCTCAGTCTACCTGCAGAGCAGCAGGTTGTGTGCCGCTTAGTCTGGCCCCTATCCCATAAGTTGTCCGATATGTAGTTTTCATCCATCGACAGCACATGGGGTCACTGGGACACGCAAGCTCCCCCACCACGGCAAGGTGGAGACACATCGGGGGAGTCGTTCATTCAAAAACTCACAGTTCAGAAACATTCTCTTATCACGTTCATTCCAAAACTCAGTTTAGAAACAGTCTGTTGACATTCATTCCAAAACTCACAGTTCAGAAACAGTCTGTTGGCGTTCATTCCAAAACTCACAGTTCAGAAACAGTCTGTTGGCGTTTATTCCAAAACTCACAGTTCAGAAACAGTCTGTTGGCGTTCATTCCAAAACTCACTGTTCAGAAACAGCCTTCTAGACTAGCTGCTACGATGATAAAGTACATAGACACGATGTTCCATATTTTCTTAAGGGCCGAGGACAACCATGCAGCCACTGTGTGGAGACACGTTTCTAATGACTAATCCTAAACACTTTGTACAGAATCCTTTTATGTCTACTCCTGTACATTCGTTCTTCCTGACGTCCTCTGAAAATCCATTGAAACATTGGGTGAAAATGGACAAGATGTGTCCGATTGCCACGGCGCTGCTGGGCTTTTATCTTAATTGTCTAGGGTCGTCAACACAGCACATGGTAACATTGAAACACACTGAAGGCTACTGAAGAGGGATCTTCGTTTCATCACTCCAAGTTTATTGGGTACACCTCGCGAAACCAGTACACACACACTGGCCAGATCGTGCCCGACTTCAGTACCTTGCACACTTGGGCGTCAGTTATAGAAGTCTGTCCGGGGTGGCCCTACTTACCACAGACATAGAACGGTCACAGACATCACGGTCAACCCTCAGGGGAAGGCAGGGGCAGACCATGGGCATTCCCCGCTATCCAAGGAGGCTTCCATAATTGCAGAGCCGGCACTTATTGCTCTGAGACTGGGCTCACCCAAGGAATCGCCACGTCCTGCTCATGGCTGCTTTAGTTCCTCACTTCCATGTATTGGGCATTTCGTTTGCCACTAGTCGCTCCCCACACAAACCAGGGACGGACAGTCTGCAGACGACATCCATTCATCAAGCTTTCGCTTCGGACTTCTACGTAATGGACTCGCTAGCCAAGCGTTCCATTTCGTGTCAATGAGACGCTCTTCCACCTTTGACTTACGCTCAGTCTATGAGTACAGATACATATTTCATTGTAACCATAGCATGCGACGGGGGCGCATATCCACCTTTAGTAACCTCTCACAAGGTAGGCTACATGTGCTGCCGGCTCAGCACTTTACCTCAATGTATCAGTGAGCGAGTAACGGCCAGGCCCTCTCCGGAGATCCCTGATATCCCCCAGCTGAGAACCTTCGAACAAGTATGTGGTCTAAGCATGTAGAGTGCTTAGCATCTCACCTCCATATTGAGGTAGGAGAGTATCGGTCCGGCTCTCACATCCGAGGGTTAATGGCTGAGAGGCGTTCAGCCATATCCCTCAGCTTGGAGCCTTAGAGTATGTGTCTAGACCAAGGATCAGTGGCATCGTGTGCCTGGTTTGAACTTTTTGACTGCTATCCTCAGTCCACCTGCAGAGCAGCAGGTTGTGTCGCTCTTGATCTGGTCCCAAATCTAAGACCTGTCAGATATGTAGTTGTGCGTCCGACGACAATGCTCTTAGGGTCACTGGAACACGCAAGCTCCTCTACCACGGCAAGGTGGAGACATGTCAGAGAGGATGGATGGTTCTGTGTTAAGAGGTACAAGACGTTTTATGGGGTTCGTGGCGAAGGTTGGTGGAAGGTTTTTGGTGCAGGAGAGCCTGACATATTATATCACAACATCTAGTCTAATAATGGAGGTGGAAGGAGTCACGACGGCGTTCCTTTGGCTGGAAGACAAACAGCACACCATGTTGTAATTGTAACGAACTCACAAAGTATGATGAGAAAGGTGAAGACAGGCATGCTTCGGACTGAGTGGCAGACTTCCATTCATACAATAAAAAATGGTGAGCATCGGTTGGATTTTTTTCACAGGACAGGCTGGTGTGGTGGGAAACTAGCAGGCGGACAGATTGGCTGGGTCTCCACCCCTTGGTGGGGTGCTGGTGCATGATAATGCAGATGTGGTTGGGGATCTTTGTAATCATATGTATAGCGCAGAAGAACGGATAGATCATCACGGCTTGGAGAGAATGGCGCTATAAGCAGTAACCAGAGAATCTGACCGACACTAAGTTCTCCGAGGAAAGGCCAGGCGGACATATAATCAGACTGCTACCGGTACCATTAGTACTGGGACTCTTGGCTGGCTGTTGCAGATGATGCAGATGAGGACGGAGCACTTATGGGAATTCCCGAATGCTGAAATGTTCGTTGTTGACTCAATTCAACTCAACAAGTGACATTGTCCATGGAACAACACAACTGAAAGGCACTTGCAGGCATAACTACAGGACATTACTGACCCAGGCGCATTCGAGTAGATGACATCATTAACACGCATACGGCCATATGAGCAGTATGCAGCGTCTCAAAACTAGCATGACTACTTTGCTTCAACCGACACTACCACCAACCACTACGGTTGAAACCCCGAAACTTGGTGCTGGTAAGCTAGTGCACAGAACACAACATTCTCACAGAACACATAGATATACAGGAAGGCCCCGGTTAACGTCGGAGTTACGTTCTTGGAAAACGCGACTTTAAGCGAAACGACGCTGTTAGCGAAACACTATTTCCCATAGAATTAAATGAAATACAGTGTATTCTGTAATGTTTATTTTGATGGTTGTTGATATTTTGATATTTATTGGCTAAATAGTTGTGGATTGGAGGGCGAGTGGTAGAATTATTGGGACGTAGAGACATTAAAACCACGACTCGCTCCAAAACTATCATCAGCACTAATAGTATTGCTCTCACCCGCAATCTTAGCTAGATCTTCATAGAGAGACGTTGATGTCTCTTGGATAGCCATCTTGCTCACAGGCATATTCCGTTGGTTCTGGTCTTCAATCCAGACAGCCAAAAGTGCGTCCATGTTCTCCACAAGAGTATTTCTCGTACGAGTGTTCTTGGAAGCACTCAAAGGGGTTACGTTTTTAGCACCCTCTTTGATTTTGTCAGCAACTGCACGAATTGTCCTTACCGTGGTTTGAGGTAAACCATGGACTTTACCGACATCAACAGCCCGATCGTCAGCCTCAAAACGATGTAGCATATCTAACTTCACCTCAAGAGTAACACTTTTCCTCATACAACCATACACAATATCAGCACTTACTGAGCACTTTGAACTCATAATTATGGGTGATTACACGATAAAATAATATTTTTTTTTAAACGCACTGCACAAAATGTAAAATGACGATGTTAACGCAGCATAGCAACACAGGTGACAACGTTATAGCGGAACGTAGCGACCTAAAGTGAAGTTATGTCCCATTTTGACAACGACGTTATAGCGAAACGACGTAAAACAAAGCAACGTATAGTGGGGCCTTCGTGTATATCAGGTTACGGCAGATTAAACGAGGCGGGCATGAGGTTTCTCAACATGTCACTCCTTCATTAGAGATTTGTGATTTGCCATTAAACTTATTCTTGGGAAGATACTGTGGCAATGTCTAACCGACTCCCACATTCACATGATTTGTGACTCCTGCCTTCGACAGCAATTTCCTGACGTCGTGACAAGTGAGTGTCCTGATGTGCTCATGCAGGGTTGTTCACTTATTTTGATGGATGCCCTGAACTCAGTTTGTGATACTCTCGCGCATTGCTGCCCGAAGTCTACCAGTAGCAGAGAAGCTGAGAATGTCGCGTCATGCACCTGAGATACAAGTGGACATTTAGCACACTCCCTAGCCGTCTCTGTGGCGAAGGAGTTACCAATACAATTCGTAATTCCCGCACGTTGCGTTCGAAACACGGCGGCCGATTTGGAAGCAGACCGCCTTGCGTTGGTTTCGCATACACAGGTATGAGAGCTGATCGTTCAGAAAGCAATGAGAAACTACTGAATGTAAACTTGCCAAGAAATTACGAACAGAGAAAAAAGGCTGGGGTTGATTGTGGCGTCCTGTAAAGGCTATGCAACTAACTCTAGCAAAGGAGAATAAATAGAGATCTCAGTAAAGCATATGGCCCTTGTGCACGCCTGGAGGTATAGTATATAGTGTTAGCCTTAAACTGTTACAGACCGATCAGATATGTAAATACATGGTGCATGTCCCCTGCAGGACGTTCTCATCAACCCCAGGTTGATTGTCTAGGCAATTATTACGTTCAGTAGTTTGCACGAATGTCAACATTTAGTTCAACCACCGATGTGTGGAATTCATTCACTATCTCGCCACCAGCGCACAAGCATTTTAAGCGCCAGCGCCGACCGTTACAAATATGTACTGTACATAAGGATACATAATACTGCCAGATACGTATGATGAAATCACATCCAGATACACATCCATCTGGTACAGTATGATTATATAGCAATCTATTTTTATTACAAGAAACACAATGTGCACTTGTTAACATGTTTTTTGCGAATAAGAATCTTTCTGTATATTGCCTACCTAAATATGGCAACAAACATGACGCGGTATCAAATAAACAGAAATGAAGAATCGAGTTAAATATTTTATCTGGCTTATTGTATTTCCTTCCTGCTTCTCTCATTGTGATCATGTGCAGAGACACGTTGGGCGCAAGGGAGCCAACAATGAAAACAGCATGTGCTGTCGGAAGATTAGTTATGCATCAGTGGGGACTGTGCGCATGTGTGAGTGAAATGTGTTGTCTCTGTGTATGTTCGTGCATATCTGTATGTGTTCAAGCAAAGTCTGCGTGAGTGCTATGTATATGTGGGGTATATGTGTGTGTGTGCGTTCGTGTATGTGTGTGTGTTAGAGAGAGAGAGAGAGAGAGAGAGAGAGAGAGAGAGAGAGAGAGAGAGAGAGAGAGAGAGAGAGAGAGAGAGAGAGAGAGAGAATTGTAAGCATGCGTGTAACAGTGTTTGTGCAATATAAATATCAATTATGTGAAACTAGTATGTGATGACTTTCTCCATAACCCCGTACACTCTCGTGAGTAATGTGAAGTGCGCGGGAATCGGTAGCGGTTCTCGCCGCGTCGGTAACCTACGGGGTGAGTGAGCCGGTCGCTCAGAAAGCAATGGCAAACTACTGAGCGTAATCTTGCCAAGAAATCAACACTCAGCTGAAAGATGCTGATGTTGACAGCGATGTCGTGAATCAGTTGTCTGCGTATATCTATGTAATGTATATATCAAATGCGCTTGCGTGTGAACAGTGTATGTGACATCACAGTCAGCCATATGTGTGCATGGATGGATGTAGATGATCACATGTATGTGATGTATGTATGAAAAATGTGTATGTGTGTAATTTGCAGATGATACTGTGATTGTATGAGTGTGGTGTGTATATATGTGTGTGTGAGTGTGGGCGTGTGCGCGCGTGAATGTGCGTGTGTGCCCGTAAATGTGTGTGTGTGTGTGTGTATGTGTGCGTCTGTGTGCGCAGGAGTGGGCTAGTGTGCGTGTGTAGAGTAATGTATATACAACTGCAGATAATCATATTCAAGAACATGTCTTACTCTTACTTTCTGCAAATGACAACTTACACTGTGTGAATCATCAGTGACCCAGTGACTGTAATGTGTACATTCCATTACTACAACTTTCACACTGATGTCTATATTGTACAATAGTAAGTATTTATATGTCGTCCTGCTTTCAAGGAATATGTCAATAAGTACGTAAAGCTGGGTAGATTGTTAATATACTATGAGATTTGTGTGTGTGTGTGTGTGTGTGTGTGTGTGTGTGTGTGTGTGTGTGTGCGTGCGTGCGTGTGTAAGGGGCGTTCATTTGAAATCCGTTCGTGCCGCACAGCGCGTAATTACGTACGTTGAACATTATCATGTCATAGTCATGTGATAGGTACTGACCAATGAATAAAAGAACACGTGCTTATCGTCAATTGTTAATATACTGTTAATGCACATCGTCCCATGATGCATAGGTTCTGTTTCTGACCGTTGAGAAAATGGCCGGGTTGATCCAAAACCGTCCAAAGAAGCTCAAAGAGCGGTGATTCAGTTTCTTTTATTTGAAGGATGTCGACCAGTGGACATTCATCGAAGAATGCAGGCAGCGTATGGTAACAAATATGTGTCGAAGACAACAGTGACAGACTGGGCACGAATGTTTCGGAAAGGACGTCAGTTCACGACAGATCTTCGACGGCCGGGTCAAGCGCATATTGTTGCAACAGAAAAAAACCATCGCCAAAATTGATGCAGCAGTACAGATGAACCGTTGTCGAAGCATACGTTCGCTAGCGAAAGAATTTGATGTGTCAATTGGGACAATTCAAAAGGTCGTTCGTAAGAAACTGCAATATCGGAAGGTGTGTTCACAGTGGGTACCACTGGATGTTGACCGACCACCAAAAAGAGGAATGCATGGGATGGTGTTTGAACCACTTGCTGCGTTACAGAGTGGAGGGTGATGCATTTCTCTTCCGCATAGTGGCAGGCGATGAATCATGGTGTCACCACTTTGAGCCGAGCAGCAAAAGAGAGAGCATGCAATGGAAGCATGCTGGATCACCAAAAGCCAAATAATTCAAGTTACAGGTTTCCGCTGGTAAGGTTATGCTGAGCGCATTTTTGACCATGAAGGGCTATTGTTGGCCGACTTTAAAGAACCTGGTGTCAATATCAACTCTACCCACTACTTGCAAACACTAGACAAGCTGCAAAAAGCCATCAAGAATAAACGACCCGGCATGCTTTCTCGCGGTGTGATTTTGTTGCACGATAATGCTCGTCCGCATGTCGCAAAGATTGTGCAGGAAGCATTAGCAAGGAAGAAGTGGGAAATTCTGCAACATCCAGCCTATAGTCCTGATTTGTCACCATGTGATTTTCATTTGTTCGGACCTCTAAAAAAAGCTCTCAAGGGGCAACGATTTCACACAGATGCAGACGTAATGAACGCGGTAAACACTTGGTTCAGTGAGCAACCACAATCCTTTTTTGCGGACGGCATTCGCCGCCTACCAAAGCAATGGGATGCTTGTCTGAATGCCTACGGCGACTTCTTCTGACTAACCCATGGTGCATAATTCATTCAAATTGAATGCTTTGTTTAATTCTACCACACCTGTTAATGTTCTTTCATGCTTTCATATATATATATATATATATATATATATATATATATATATATATATATATATATATATATATATATATATATATATATATATATATATATATATATATATATATATTCTCATCATAATCAAGTGCCTTGCCGGCGGTTTTCGAGAACAATCTTGCTGCTCCACTTCTTGCGATCTCCAACGGCATGTATTAAATCGTGTTCTGACATTTTCCCGTGCCATAACACACGACTATGTCAAAAAATGTTTTCGTGTTGTCTTCCATTATCTCTCTTTCCACACGTCTTCCCTATTATCACAAAATGTTCTAGATTATTTCTTCTAATAATGTGGCCAACAGCTTCATGGCGGCCGCTGATGTCTGTGACAAGCTGTCTTTATTTCGCTCCAAACTCACTACATTATCTGGACATTTCAATTTGGTGTAAACTTCAAATCATGCAGATGTTATTTGAAACTATTCATAACACTCGTCTGTTGTTATTTAATGTATTTACTGCAATTGTGCAAAATTATCAGTTCTTCATTATTGCATCATATCTTGCTTGCTAAGTTAACTAATTGTTGTCTATACATAAGCTTCTCCGCAGATATATGTATCTACACCATTGCAGACCACATTTTCAACTACTAAGGGACATCTCTTGAATATCGCTTGATGGAAATGAGAATACCTTTCTACTATTTAATTATAGTTCATCCAATGCTATCATTTTCTTTTTTTTAACATGCAACGTGTTGCTTAGAATAATATCATTGATTGACAATGACCAACATTTTCTACTGGTTACACATGTACAAATATCGGGTGTTCCATCCCTCTGAATATAATCCTGCACATTAACTCTCTATTACTGGATGAACATTCTATAAATGTCAGTGTATTTTATGTAGAATACAGAACGTGATATGTATGTGCCTGTGTCTGCATGTAAGCATCTAAGTTTGTCTAATCTCTCTCTCTCTCTCTCTCTCTCTCTCTCTCTCTCTCTCTCTCTCTCTCTCTCTCTGTTTCTTTCTGTCTGTATGCCTGTCTGTCTGTTCGTGTCTGCCTATCTGTTTGGGTAGATTAGTGTGTGTATGTACGTCTGTGTGTATGTAGATGTACGTATGAGGAAATACATGAATGCATATGTGTGTGATGTGCACGTTTGTATGTTTGGATGCATGCATGGACGCAAGCACACACGCACGCACGCACGCGTGCATGAATGAATGTGTGTGTGCGTGTTTGTGTGTGTGTGTGTGTGTGTTTGTGTGTGTATATGTGTGTTTGTGTCTGCATGCACATTTATGGTATCTATGTGTTAATTTTTATGTGTACATGGTGAAAAATCTGTGTCCAAAAATAAATATATAAAAAATAAGTGTTGACGTTTTTTGGTCCCTTTTTTTGAAGGACACTTTTTTTAAGCAAATTTCACCGTTGTCCGTGCTTGTTTACTTCGTAGGATCATTAATTTGCCCCGTTTGGTGTACTTCCCCATGTAAGTGGGCCGACAGGTGCGCGTCCAGCCATTACGCTGTCACGGGTCTCACTCTTATTACTGTTTTGTGTGTGTGTGTGGTTTTGTTCAGTTGCATATCCTTTGCATGGCATCGCAGTCAACCTCAGCATTTTATGCTGTGAAATCTTGGCAAGTTTACGTTCAGTAGCTTTCCATTGCTTTCTGAATGAAAATCAATGCAAGGCGGTCTGTTGCCAAATCGCCCACAGCTGTTTCGAACGCGGTATGCGGGATTACGAATCTCTTCCGTAACCTCTTCATCATAGAGCAGGCCTTATTACCGGTACATACTGTCAATGTGGGAGCCTGAACAGCGCAGTGGTTAGACACCCTAGCCGGCCCGGTAGTCGTGGTTCCATAAACAGCTGCAGGAATGGAACATTTACAAACTGACTCGGTCCCCCAGGTCGACCCAGCCTACAACTGCTACCAAGAATGTCTTGGGAAGTCAAGGCAGCCGGTGTGATACTGACCATGTCAGCCACCGAGTGCCTATTGGTCTATGCAAATATAGTTTTAACAATGAACGTCCGGTGCGCCTAAGGTGTCTATATGGAACAATTGGGAAAAAAAAATTTCTTTTTAAACTAAGTGTATGTTTGGCACAGAAAGTAACATAATACGTGTGTAGTACACACATTGAACATGCAAGGTGCAATTTTTGCGGTATGTGTTTTAATTCATTTTATTCAACTGTAGTTTTTCTTGGCAATTTTACAGGATGTTTTTCTAGGCAAAGACATAATGTCGTGCAATCTATAGTTTACACGCTCCCGTGATCTCAGTTACCTAGCTAACAATGTGTGCCGGGGTGTTCAAATTAGCTGTCTCTGTCAGATATCTGCCTCTTCGCCATCCGCTACTCAAATATACAGCACACATGATATACTCAAATAAATACACTCTGTTACTGATACAACGTTGATAGCTCATTAAACTACGACACTAACACTAACAAACGGCAACGCTCTGTAATATACACAAACAAAAGAAACACACATTACACCTTGTAAATATACATTGTTTTGTATGAAATAAACGTTCAAAAAAATTAACTACGACAGTTATCTGTTTGTGTTCCCACGTACAAGCCATTCAAGCAATGTGGACATTTGGTGCTATGCTCATATTTTCTATGACCAAACGGAACACCATATGGTAGGTATCACGCCGCTGGCATTTAATGACTGGCGCTGGCTTTCATTGTTCCTGCTAAGTTGTGTCAGTGTGAGCAGGTGCACACATGTTTAACCCTCAATGCATATATATTTTTTTTTTCACTGAGTGAAAACAGTAATGAAATGTAATCTATGGACAATGTAGGCGCTCTCTCAACTTTACTGCAAAAGTTAGTGTAGTTTTCCCCCAAAACACCCCTCAACTGATAGGAAATGATTCTCACTTCGTTAGACTCCACAAATCCCACTGCCGTATCAGTAGTGGCAAGTGGCAACGATGCTGTCACCACTGGGACCGAGCCCTGGGCCAGTATCTAAGTGGGTATTACGTAGGCAGGAAGGAGGATACGTAGATAGACAGATAGGTAGGTAGGTAGGTAGGTAGGCAGGTGGGTGGATAGATGGGCAAGCGGGAGGGTAATTTAGTATCGCGACCCTGAAAATATTCTGCCAATCTGGTTAATAACCTGTCTTATAAACAGGAAGTGACGGACCAGTATTCTTTATTCTTTAGAGAATCGAACTTCTCACCATTCCATGAGATTATTTGGCAATCAAATCAGCATGCCTAAACATATCGTCATAACAAGAGCAAGAAATTGTAGCACATATCATATTCTGTTTTTGGAATTGCTAGTATGATTATAGTTATTGTAATTATCGCCTGGATCTTTTCTCCGGGGCATGCCGGTGCGCTGGGAAATGAACAGGCGGACAGATTGGCTGGCTCTGCAGAACTTGGTGGAGTATTGATACATGACAAGGCAGACGTGGTTGCGGCCTTGTGGGAGCACGTGCACACCTCGGAGGAGCAAATGGATTACCATGGTCTGGCAAGAATGAGACAACGAGGAGTGACGAAGGGATCTGGCCGACGCTCAACGCTCAGAGGAAAGGCGAGACGGACTTATAATCAGATTGCTACTGGTACTATTAGTGTTGGAACTCTTCGCTGGCTGCTGAGGATGGGGACGGAGCACTTATGGGAATGCCCCGAATGCTGTGATGTCGATTCCTAAATCAATCAATCAATCAGTTATTGTAATTATGTTTAAAAATTGTTTATGGTTGTTGTTGCGTTTATAAAGTGCACATGTCGGCCTTTCTCAAGGGTTAAGCACATCCTAGTATTTTTAGGTTTTACTTTTATGTTCTATTCCGACTTTTAGGTCATAAGACGCATTTTGTTCCCATCGAACCATATTTTGGTCGGTGCTGATGATTTTCTGACCTAGTGAGGAATACTTTTTTTTTTTCTCCTACGAGTTTCTACATCTGCCTAAGCTGAATGTGCCCACATCTATAGCATGAAGGTCATCTCAGATGACTCATCCACGTGGGGAAAAAACACAGTAATGTAATTTAGAGGCAAGATTACCGTTGCATAATAAGATGAAAGACTATTGTGTCCCTGCAGTCTCACAAAGACTATCTCAGCTAAAGATGTCTAAAGCAAAGTCTTCAACAATTAATAATCTATGAGAATGTGCGCATGGGCTGGGAGAACAATAATTTAGGACAGCTGGTGAGATATTAAACTGCAAAATGTGCGAGAAGTGAAAGTCTTTTTTCTGAATCAGTTTCATGCAACAACACTACGGCACCTCAAAACACAAGAGCAGTATGGCTGGAAATTCTAACCAGCGAGCCGGCAATAACTGCTGTTTCGGAAATCATCATCGCGCACGCCAAGTGAAATATCATGTATCTATATTACAAGTTGCTAATATGGTAGCAAACCTGTTGTATTATAACGCAACGACAACTTTTCGAATAAAATTGGGTGGAACTGCGGTAAAGCTGTGAAAATGTAAACAATATAAAATGACACAAAGTAGTGCAGCTTTACATAACAGATTTACGACACATACAGGACGTTGCGGCGATTAGCCTTCACCAGCAAACAAACACATTCACAAACACAACATATAGTCAAGGAGATCTCCTGTGACTATATCAAAAGGTGACGACAGGACGAGAAGAACAAAAAGATGGAAAAATTAAAGCAATGAAGAAAAAATGAGAATTGAAAGAAATGTTCATACTTACCTCACAGTTCCAATCTGTGAGTAACTCGGTTACTCACAAATCGGAACTGTGAGGTAAGTATGAACATTTTTTTTTCAATTCACATTTTCTCTTCATTGCTTTCATTTTTTCATCCTTTTGTTCTTCTCGTCCTGTCGTCACCTTTTGATGTAGTTTCAGGAGATCTCCTTGACTATAAGTTGTGTTTGTGAATGTGTTTGTTTGCTGATGAAGGCTAATCGCCGCAACGTCCTGTATGTGTCGACAACTTTTCGGCGATATTCAAGCACACAGCAGATACAGGAAGTCGCTTAAGACGATTAATCATCCCATGACAATTAACCAGTTAAGAAATGAGGGGGAAGTATCTTGATGTAGACAAGCTCATTCTTATTGTGAAAATTACAAAAGCTCCACGACAAGGCACCCATTCAATGATATCCCTCCCTCGGTGCCCTGCCTCCAGAACATGTCCCCGCTGGCTGAAGGACCTGGCTCCAAGCAACATGTTACTGCATCAATTGCAATCAAACTGAAAAAGTTGTTAGTAGTTCCAGCGACAGCGAAACTTCCTCGATCAAAGCCATAAAAACCGCTGTTTGCAAGCAATATTCTATCTGGAAGCCTTCACTGTATTAAGTCCAACGTTATCATCCTAGCAATAACAATCATTCACGTGGAAACATACGCAGAACAATGTCGAGATCTTGAGCCTGTGAAACATCGTGAGTGAGTTAAATGTAGTCCATGGCATGGTAGGTGACAATGTGTTTGCAGACCTGCAGAGTGTAGTCTGTCGAAAAGAAAGATATTCATCAACGTGCTATATTAGTTATATTATTATAATTGGGAAGCAGCCTGCATTCGGGAAAGATGATTCAGAGCTGTGTAGTAATTTTTTTTTTTCCAAATATGAATCCTATGATTCTGAAAGGACTTGTTTCCAGAGTCGAGTTGAGATGAGTCAAGAGCCGATATCACTGCACTCGGGGCATTCCTATAAGCAGTTTTCATCTTCAACAGGCGACGAAGAGTTCCATTACTAATGGTACCCATTGCAGTCTGACTATATGTCCGGCTTGCTTTACCTCTAAGTGAAGACTGTCGACCTGATCCTCTGGCCACCCCTTGCTGCCGCATTCTCTCTAGATCACGATAGTCCGTCTGTTCTTCTGCATTATTCACAAGCTCCCACAGGATCTTCACCACATCTGCCTACTATGCATCAAATCACCCATTAATTATACGACACCAGCTAATCTTTCTGCCTGTTCATTTCCAACCACACCAGAGTGTCCTGGAGACAATATCCAGAGAATACTCACAACCTGCGACCTCTGAATCGATGCATGTCATTCAGCACGAAGGGTGCCAGTCTTCACTTTTGCAGGCATGCTTTGTGAATCAGTTACAATCACAACACTCGTGTACAGTTTGTTCTCCTACAAGCGGAAAGATGCAGTAACCGCCTCCATCCCATTCTCAGATTTGAGGTTGTGGTGTCATATGCCAAGCTCTCCTTTACTAAACATTGGCCATTTGCTTTTGCTATGAATCTCCAGGCTTTTGATTTTTCCCTCTTTACATAGAGCCATTGGTATAGATAATCACATCGCCAGGACGAAAGTAGTAATGAATTAATTGCTGAATTGCTACTTCCGTAGGGCATGTTGGTCACCCTCTACACTCACAAGCCAACGTAATTAAAACCGCACACAAGTCTGAATTTATATTCGGCACTCTGACCCACTCCTTGCCTCTGCCAATCTTCTCAAGATGGTATCTTCTGCCTGACCCATCCATGATCTTCCTCATAGCAGTCTGTCGCCCTTGGCTGCATCCAGAGAAATCACGCAAAAGGTGTTCCTTGTCCATAGCTACCTCGAAGTATGACCTCGCCTGCAACACCTCAAGTTTGTTCCCATTACAGAACCTTGCTAAGCAACAAATTGAGATCACTGTTTTTTTTTTAATTATTTTTTTGTTTTTTTTTGTTTGTTTGTTTGTTTGTAAACGTCAAAATGTGTGTAATTTTCAGGCAGACAGTGGCAGTTGAACACCATAAACTATGTCTCATTATCTATATTTTATTTTTGCTGGCGCCAATCGGCATGGAAGCAATTATATGGTCTGTAAATAAAATAAGATGTGTATTCATTTGAAATATTGTGTTGAATGTTTCTTAATTAAGTTGTCTGTACAATTTAGCTTTAAACTAAAGTAAACTACTATAATCAATGCCAAGTTTCCTTTTTTAGATTACACAATTTAGCAGTCAATTCTTCTTTTTTAATAAATTTCAATGATTTTTTGTTGTTGGGGATTTCAATGTAATAATTGAAATTGCAAGGTCATATTTAGACATTTTTACGCCAGGTTTTGTCATTTTCAGATCTTAAACACGACTTTATATCCTGAGGTCCTGGCTGTAATCGTAACTCAGACTCACGGGTGCCTGTCTTTGTCTCAGTCAGCGGGTAAGCAATTATTCTTACCTGCATGCGGCTGTAGCGAAACGGCAGACGAACAAGAAACCAAGGCTAGGGCGGAGCCAAGGTACTCACTCACAGCCGGGCAGACAGCAGAAGCTAAGGTCAACAATACTGCAAACTCATTGTCAAACCTCAATAGCGAGAAATAGTGCACGCTGGCGGTAGACCTAAAGGCCAGGGCAGATATCCTAACAATATCCTCAAGTCTCCTAAAAGGCCCCGACATCGTGGCGCACTTATTGTCGGCTAACGTTTATCGAGCTGGCTGTCACCATACGAGGATCATGTACAGGAGATAATGGAAAGAAACAAAGGTACTCAATGCTCTGAAAGTGACGGCAATGGCGGACATGGAACAAATAATGTTATACACACTTTACCAGCATCTGCTAATATCGGTGACTGAATGTGGTCTGGGATTGCTCACACTATAGCCAGCTGGTGAAGCTGGAGTGTACACAAAATGAGTCAGTCTATTCGTCGAGGCGCAAGAGGTCTAGTTTCCAACTTCATATATGATGTGCCTAAGGAACGAGGAGTGAAAAGATAGTTGAAGCAATCGGATGTGGTTACGCTTAAAGCTTCATGCCGGTCATGGGGCAATCAGATCAACGAATGTAATCAATGGAGCACTAAGATGGTACATTGCTCCTCCTTCAGAACGCAGTCTAGTCAGTCTCTCACAACCAGAATTGACAACCTGTACTGTCTCGTAAAGCTACTGCTAGAAAGCTTGACTGCACATACACACAAGCTATGAGCATGTGTGCTGAGTTGGGAGAACAACATTTGAGTACAGGTGGCGTTATGTCACATTGCAAATAGAGGCCCTTTGATTACACTGCAAAGACTAGAGGCCCCGGAGATGTTCATATACAGAAAAATATGTCGCATTTCATGAAAACAAAATCAAACAGAGACGTTTTAGAGGAAAAAAAACTTGGAATGAAAAGAGCGTTGATGAAAGAAATAAAAAAGAGGCAAGTGAAACATTTCGACCACAATAAAAAACATAACTCCTATAAAAATTATACTGGAGGGTAAGGTTGAAGGCAAGCGAGCAAGAGGCAGACAACCATACAAGCGGGGTGATAACATCAAGAGATGGAGGAACAGCAGTCTGACAGAATGTACAATCAAAGCAAGAGACAGTGGTGGAGATCCCTTGCAGCCAACCTTCATTGGGGAGACAGTATCTGATTGATTGACTGTCTTGTGTCGACCGAACCAGCCACCCTGCCAAGAATGAACTGAGCCGTGAACACTCCGATGTGATCGACACATTGCAGCGTAGTGGACACAAACATGCAGAAATGTCCAGCGTCCCGTCTGCTCAGTCGATTCGGCGACGGTAGTCGTTGGCGGTAGAGTAAGATGCTAAGGGTGGTTTGCATTTCACAGCAGTGAAAAGGGAGGAAGCACCAAGCCCAGAATGGAATAGCCTAGAAGAAGAAGGCTCCTGGGACGCAGAGGTGTTTCCAAGGCACCAGGGCCGGGTTATATACTGGCCAAGACCTATTGACGCGTCCTCGCCGAGCGTCCTGGGCAACAGGTCCCTTCGGGGTCCTGGCTGAAGTCAATAGGATCGCCGATTCCTCCGAAGTCGGAGAGTGTCTGCCTGTATGGCGAGGAACCACCAGTCTGCACACCAATAAGCCAGACTGGGACAACGGATACTCACGCAAACCTCAGGTCCTGTATGACATCATACTGATGTTGGACAACAGGATGCCTTCATCCGACATACAGGACTTTGCGTTGGAGCTCAAGCCAACGAACACAAGCAAGCAAGCAAGCAAGAAGGCTCCTTCTTGGCGCTGCAAATGTGGAAGGGGTGTAAAAGGGCAACATGTAGTCAAGGCCATATATCGTGAACTGCATGCGCCAAAATCAAGGCCATATATAGCAAACTGCATGCGCGGTGGCAGCGATAGAGACATGACGCCCGGGAAAAGAAGCTGCCTTTCTCCCGGCCAAGTCAATGGTGCCTTGAGAAGTAAGCAGATCATAACGCTACTGGTGCATGATGTTCTCTGTGTAAAATGCAGGGTGGCTGTAGAGCTGGCAAATACAGCAGCGAGTTTGTGAGGCAAGTGCAATTACAGGTGAACAACATGTCTGGCATACATGCTTAGAATGTACAACAGAGAAAGACACCTGGGAGCCACGACCTGGCTGGGTCCGCTTGTCCCCCGAGAGTGTAAAGAAGATAAAGAGACCGAAACATTCGAGGAAGGCGGAACCCTTCAAATATTATTATGTTGTGCTTGTTCCATGATGATGAGTATATTACCAGTCCGGACTGCTTAAACATTGTCCAATGAAATAAACGTATGTGTGTATATGTGTATGTGAGGAGGCAGGTGGTGGTGTGGGGCAAACCTTACTCATTCTGTTAATTGTTTTAGAGAACTGCCATGTTTAAATTGTGTGCAAGACAGATATGACCTGGTGGGACTGAGAACATATACAAATCACTTCATTGCCTCGCCCTATGTGCACTTTAATAAATATAATGTAGCAAATGTACTAGTCAGCATTGTGTGTGCGTGTGTAGTAATGAACTGAGAGCGGAAATAATTGTGGTACAGGCTGGTGTACAACAATTGTCCATTAACGTATTTTCCGGGGTTATGGCGGATGATAGCAGCCCGTTGAACAGGCTGCATTTGTTTATGATATCACTCAACACGTTTAGTACAGAGCCGATACCAGCCAAGGAAGTATAGTTATTACGTCAGTCCTGTTTGTGACATTAATCACGGTGCGAGTGCACACATGCGCGTGCAACTTGCACACAGACCAAGGCCCTCGAGGGCAACAGGATCATCTGAGGTCTGAACAAGGATTTGAGTGCACAATGCTGCACTTTGCACATCTATACTATAACATGTCATGCCCATTCAATCGCCTCATAAGAGGACCAGTGTAGAGTGAATTATACTGAATAAATAGCACTGTTGAGTGGTAACTAAGGGAATTGGCAAAATGATTTCCGGCGACTAGTATGGCGGTGGCCGGTCTCTCTGGCCGAGAGGTTACACCACTTTCTCCGTAATCCAGTTTATCACGCAGAGTCTCGTAGCAGGCGAGAACTGGATGCGGTTCTATCCCCGCTGGTGACTTAGGGATAACTGAGCCCGCCGCTCAGAAAGCAATGGCAAACTACTGAGCGTAATCTTGCCAAGAAATCAACAGACAGCTGAAAGATGCTGCTGTTGACAGCGATGTCCTGTAAAAGGATATGCGAATTTTTTTAAGAAAAGGTATGGCGGTGAGGAGCGGCTGACCGAGTGGCTAGAATACCGAGTTCACCTTCGGAGACCCGGGTTCGAATCCTCGGTAAAGTGTGAATTTTTCCTGTCGAGAGAAAAGAAGAAATCCCTAACCTGCACAGTTTGCGTCGACTACACTAACCAGGCGGCTTTAATTCCTCAGGCTCAAGACCCCCCCCCCCCCCCTCCCAAGGCCGTCCTATACTGCAAGGCAGTGGATGACAGGCAGTGACAGTATGGTGGTGTATTATCACTAGATGTCAACATAATCAGCTCCTTCGTCTCTTAGGCCATGCCGTGCTGTAGTGGTCTTCATGTGTGTCCACGGCCTGTTGTCTGACACAGTGCCAATTATGTCCGATACAGATGTACTTTCATGCCAAGATGTTAGTCAAGCTGTCTAGCATATCCTGTCTCGTCTCCTCCAAACCCTCTTGTTGTCAGGTCATTTGCCAGCTGACTCATCCTAGTGGCGTGTCCAAACAATGTAGGTTGTCTTCTTCTGATAGCAAACATTAAACACCGGCATCTGACAGACATGGTGGAAAGCACGTGTGATTGTTTGCATCTAACAACACACACACACATACACACACACACACACGTGTGTGTGTGTGTGTGTGTGTGTGTGTGCGTGTGTGTGTGTGTCACTCTTTATAATTAAACTGTCAAATCAAATTCGTAATTCCTTCAAACAACCACAGGAAGGGTAGAGTCCTATTTGTTTTCAAGAACTATATACCTAATTTCGTAACATCATTTAGCGCCACAATAAATTAGAAAACATACTATTTTCTACTTCTCGAATGAGGTCTGTTGGGATATGAACTGGGAGGAGGAAACAAATATCCAGCAAAAGGTGAGATACTAAAGCCAAGTCAATGATTTGTAAAAGCAGCACCAAACAGCTGACGATGTATGGTCACTATACTGGTCTGGGTGTCACTGTCCGCTAATGGCTAATTCATATCCAGCAAAGGTCACCAAATCTCTGCACTGCTGGTGTACATGTGGGCACCACTTCACTTAGATCGCAATGGGAGACAGCCATCACACCTGCTGCACCTGATTTTATACCTGTTATTTATCGTTGCTATAGTTACCTTTCAGCCATATACGAAGGCATTTTTGCGGTCGACGTTTCACTTTATAAACAGAAGAACGTGTTATCTATCGCGCCACTAGTACGCCCGTCAACTGGAACTGAACAAACAAGTGGCTATCTTTGTGGTATTAGAAAAAGGTGGCGCCTATAATTGATTAATTATTAATTATCATGATCAGAATATGGACGTTTGGCATATCGTGGTGAGAAAAACTACATCCACTTATCTTTACGAGGAAATTAACTATGCATCTCAATGGCAAACGTTACCAATGGTCACATACATACACACGCTGCGCGCGTGCATGTGTGTGTGCGTCGTTGCCAAAGAGGCCCATACAGTCATATGTCAGTGTTAGACTGCGGTCGGAGATGGTAGATTAGACCAATATGATGCCGGAAATGTATGGTAGAGAAATGTCAACTGTCGATCAGCCTTGATGGGTCAATTGTTTAATTGTCTGAAGGGGCGCTTCCTCGTAGCCTCCTCCATTATTAACACCCCAAAGCTGTCGCTTAAAAAAAAAAAAAAGGTTTGATCAGGCCACACTAAGCCAACTGTAGAGAAGTGTTTCTAGTTTTCAAGATCAAGGTTACAGTTGTTTATTGCTGCTTTTCTTAGATATTATCTGCGCTGGAATTAGATTTTAATGAATGAGAGTTGCTCAGCGTTGTAGTTTTCAGACCGGTATGAGCCATGACGTCTCTCCACAAAGGTCACTTTCTAGTGCAATGTATCAATTCTATAGTATGTCCACATTTGTTTGCCTTCATTCACGATCAATTATTTTGAAAACTGTCTGTTGCATCGTTATGAAATTTTTCCAGCCGTCTTATATTTACCCCCACCCAAGGAATATGTCTTTGATAGGTCCAAAAACAACTTAAATCATTGAAAGCGGCGACATTCCTTTGATGTTTTGCTTAACAACTAGTGATTTCTCGCTAAAAAGGTTATGTTTACGGTAATGGGGACCTGCAAATTCAGATGACAAAGAAAGGCGTATCCGGATTCGTATGGGAGTGGGTGCAATGAAAGAAGTAGCTTACAATCGACAGGGTCGGCTGCATTGCACCGGGTTTTTATCCCATATGGCTCAGTTTCTTTCCGCAGCGCGGAAAGCGTCGCACAAAGCACGAACTCCGTAGCTCCAGCGACGACCCCCGGGAATGTCCGGGGGGGAAATGCACTCTTGAAATGAAGGACGCGGCCCGGAATCGAACATACAACCTTCAATCCATCCTTTCTCAAATAGTCCTCTTCCTCTTTCAACACATGGTCCTGACGTTTTTTCCAGTAACTTTTATCAATATTTAATAGCGCGGACAGTCAGACAGACAGACAGACAGACAGACAGACAGACAGACAGACAGACAGACAGACAGACAGACAGAAAGGTAGGTAGGTAGGTAGGCAGAAAGGTAGGTGGGTGGGTGGATGGCTGGCTGGCTGACTGGGTGGGTGGGTCGGTCGGCAGGCAGGCAGGTAGGCAGATAGACAGACAGACAGACAGACAGACAGACAGATACATAGATAGATAGATAGATAGATAGATAGATAGATAGATAGATAGATAGATAGATAGATAGATAGATAGATAGATAGATAGATAGATAGATAGATAGATAGATAAGCAGGCAGGCGAGCGGGCGGGCGGGCGGGCCGGCCCGCCCGCCCGCCCGACCGACCGACCGACCGACAGATAGATAGATAGATATCTGTCGGTCGGTCGGCAGGCAGGCAGGCGGGCAGTCAGGCAGATAGATAGATAGACAGACAGACAGACAGACAGACAGACAGACAGACAGACAGACAGACAGACAGATAAGCAGGCAGGCAGGCAGGCGGGCGGGCGGGCAGGCGGGCGGGCGGACGGACGGACGGACGGACGGACGGACGGACGGACGGACGGACGGACGGACGGACGGACAGACAGACAGACAGACAGATAGATAGATAGATAGATAGATAGATAGATAGATAGATAAGCAGGCAGGCGGGCGGGCGAGCGGGCGGGCGGGAGGAAGGAAGGAAGGAAGGAAGGAAGGAAGGAAGGAGGGAAGGAAGGAAGGAAGGACGGACGGACGGACGGACGGACGGACGGACGGACGGACGGACGGACGGACGGACGGACGGACGGACGGACGGACGGACGGACGGACAGACAGACAGACAGACAGACAGACAGACAGACAGACAGACAGACAGATAGATAGATAGATAGATAGATAGATAGATAGATAGATAGATAGATAGATAGATAGATAGATAGATAGATAGATAGATAGATAGATAGATAGATAGATAGATAGATAGATCCCCTCCAGAAGCCGGGCCTTGTCAGCTAGTTTATTTATATAATCACGTTTCATGAAAGAATCCCCATTTCGAGACACCTCTGAATCTTCGCGCTGTTTGTTTCAAAACGGAAATCACGTGAAAATTTCAAAAAATACCGGGACGTCTCTTGGTGAAGCTGTAATACTGTTAACATCATGGACGTAATCTCTAAGTCGTAATTAATATACCGCATATAAACTAACTTTGAAATCTGCTGTAAAATCTCCAGATCAAAATGTTTTTTGTTGGGTGGACATAATGATAAGTTATATACTAAATCTCATCATTTTCCCTGAGTTGGTTACTGAGATATTGAATTTTATATTGAGGCAACCAAAAAAACACACACTATACCTGTGGATTGATACATGATATGAGCGATTTCCTCTGAGGCTAAAATCATTTTATTGCGTTAATCATTGTTATCGTGTATATAGATAAAGACTTATTAACACAAGGTATATGCTATTTTAATTTAAGATTAGCTAAGCGAAGGGCTTGTACATAGTCACAAAATTCGGTGAGACCCGACACAAAGGGAGTGGGCGGCTGCTCTAATATCAGGGTCAACTGCCAGTCAGGGATTCTGGAAAAAGAACGCACGACACCGCCCGGCAACAAAAACTAGCTCGTTGATAATACGGGAAAGAGAACCAGGCGTGCGTTTCACATTCATCCGTGACTCGGTACAGAGAAATAACCCAAGTCAGATTCAGCTATTACGCCTACAACAACTTGATAGGGTGCGAAATTAATTAACACTTATTTTGACCTAGATCTGAGAGCTCTGGTCAAGTTGGGCAGAGAAGGGGCAAATATTAACGTACAGACAACAACGAAAGGCAAATAAGCAAGAGCTTAACTCTGACATACTATTGATTACCACTCATAAACCGGAGTCAGGTCTTAGTCAGATTTGACTGAACTACCGTATGACAGTAGACGGTACTACCTGCTTTCTGTTAGCGCTGAATGTTGGGCGGCGCTTACCAAACCCGACACCCCACATTGTACCAACGGCTTCGGGCGGAAGAGCGCAACTGGGAGGATACAAACCTTATCCTGGTGTGAAGAAATGCAACCTAAAGACAAAATGTCATGGCAGGGCTAAGCCTTGGTTGGTAGCTAGTCTAGGATCGAAGCTCCGACAGGCGGGCAGTTAGAGCATTGCTTTGCTGATCGGCAGCTTCTGTAGCTTGTCTTGTTCCAGATGTTTTGGTGCTACCATTCCTCTGGAGTGAACTACGTAGGCCGAGAGAGGGATCATGCTGCATGGGCAACACATGGTCTCTATATTTTAGCCCAGGCTTTGTGCTATGGACAGGTATAACTCCATCCCTGGTCTTAACCGGTCTCGGAAACAAAGCGAGAGGTAGCAGTTACAGGTTATAAGTCCTTGTCAACCGGCGTAGACATGGGGCGCCACGGGTTGCTTCTGACGGTGGGAGACATCTACAGGTGTCACTAATCAGCTACCGCCCGCCAAGCTGGGCAGTAGCCGGCCAATTGGGTGCTTACCCGCCACAGCCTGCCTGCTTCAATGGGTGCTAGAGGCTAGGACAAAATCTTATCGCAGGCTGTAAAACCAATGCACCAGGTACTACTAAAAAGAAAATAGAAACCTCAAGCTATGGCTTGCATC
Source organism: Cepaea nemoralis (assembly GCA_014155875.1). Taxonomy (NCBI): domain Eukaryota; kingdom Metazoa; phylum Mollusca; class Gastropoda; order Stylommatophora; family Helicidae; genus Cepaea; species Cepaea nemoralis. The sequence goes on from JACEFZ010016749.1 coordinate 1,074,217, forward strand.
CTGGAACGGAAGAACCATGTGTCCAGGATTTTCCACTGACCTGACAAATACTAACGATGTGAGAAAAACGGCTGTGATTGATGCCGAACACAATCGTCTTAACATTGATATTGCTGGCTTGCAGGAGACTCATCTCGCCGAGGAAGGGTCACTAAGGGAAAACAATAGGCAGGCAGAAAAAAAGGCAACATGGTGTGGGCTTTGTAGTGAAGAATTCGCTACTGGGAATAATTGAAATTACAGCAGGAGGAAATGAAAGACTATTATCCCTGCGCTTGGCAACCTCTTGTGATTTTGCCACCATTATTACTGCATATGCACCGACACTCACGTCCTCTGATGATGTGAAGGGTTCGTTCTATGAGGAGTTAGACTCCGTGATAAAGGCAGTTCCAAAATCTGACTACATTTATATGCTCGGTGATTTCAATGCTCGTGTGGGCAAGGACTCGAGTTCATGGCCAGTGTGCCTTGGAAAATACAACATCGGTCGCATGAATGAAAATGGGCAAAGGCTGCTGGAGCATTGCACCAGTAATGAAATATGTATTACAAACTCCTTTTTTAAATCAAAAGAGATGCATAAGGTCACATGGAAACATCCAAGATCCGGCCATTGGCACCAGCTGGACTTCATCATCACACGGAGACAACATCTGAACCATATATCATTGACTCGAAGTTACCACAGTGCTGACTGTGATACGGATCATTCTTTGGTTGTTGCAAGGGTTAGACTGAGACCAAAGAGAATCTACACAGCTAAACACAAGTCTAGCCCCAGGATTAATATTATTACCACTCACGATCTTGAAAAGTGCTTTCAGTTTCAACAGAAACTTGAAGTCGCTTTCACTGATACACCAGAAAATTGTACAGTAAATGAAAAGTGGGGTCAACTTAAGGAAACTCTTTATAAAACTGCCGCAGGGATTTACGGCACTGTGGATCATAAAAGGCAGGACTAGTTTGCGGCAAACAGCGAGACTCTGCAGCCCTTGATTGATAAGAAGAAGATAGCTCTCTTAAGAAACAAGGAAAAGACCAACGCGTAACACGCTGAGTGAGCTAAGGCAAGCTATTAAGGATGTGCAAAAGGCTGCCAGACAGTGTGCAAATGATTATTGGATCAAATTATGTGAGTCCATTATAATCGCAAGTGATAAGGGAAACATAAGAAGCAGTATGAAGGAATAAAGAAAGCCTGTGGTCCAGTGATAAAAAAAAAAGTGCACCATTGAAAATCTTGACTGGAGAAATCATCACTGATAAGAAACAGCAGATGGACATATGGGTAGAGCACTAGTTGGAGCTTTACTCAAGTGAGACCAAACTAGCGGATGATGCCCTCAAGAGGCTCTACCAACTCTTGACCAGCTGGACACACTTCCCACCATAACAGAAGTTAAGTGTGCTATAAATGAACTTGCATCTGGCAAGGCTCCAGGTAAGGATGGGATTCCAATAGAGGTTATCAGGAGTGGGCATGACTTACTCACTCTACAGATCCAGCCAGCTAATAGAGCTATACTGGCGATAAAGACAAATCCCACAGGAATTCAAAGACTCAAGCATCATAACATCTGTACAAGAACAAGGGCGATCGAAGCTACTGTAACACCTGTAGAGGTATCTCGCTTCTGTGTATTGTTGGGAAAGTATTTGCCAGAATTGTTCTGCGCATACTTCAAGCCCTGGGAGATCCAGTCTATGCCAAATCACAGTGTGGCTTCCGGCAGAACCGGTCTACTATTGATATGATATTATCATTGCGACAAATACAAGAAAAATGCCGTGAACAGAATCAGCCACTGCTTGTTGCCTGCATCGACCTCACAAAGCTATTTGATTTGGTTAGTCGTGAGGGTCTGTTCAAAGCACTAAAGAAGATTGGCTGCCCACCAACTCATCTGTCCATTGTGGAATCGTTCCACACAGGAATGAAGGGTATAATCTAGTTTGATGATGCAACTTCTGAAGAGTTTGAAATCAAGACTGGAGTTAGGCAAGGTTGTTAACTAGCTCCCACCCTCTTTGGGGTATACTTTTCACTTCTACTGAAATATGCATTTCGTGATCATGATGGTGGTATATACATTCACTCACGCTCAGATGACGGACTCTACAATGCTCAGAGATTGAAGGCCAAGACCAAAATTAGGAGGGTACTGATCAGAGAGTTGCTTTTTGCAGATGATGCTGCAATTACGACGTACTCTGAGGAAGAATTACAACGTCTACTATCTGCATTGTCCTATGCTTGTTCTGATTATGTCACACGGTTGCCATCAATCTTTATTGACGACACTGAACTAGAGATGGTAGACCATTTTACATATCTAGGATCAGAGGTAGATAGCAAATTATCCATAGATCAGGAAATCAATATCAGGATTGGTAAGGCAGCAACAACAATGAACAGGTTAACAAAAAATAGTCTGGAAGAACAGGAAGCTTACTACCAAAGCAAAGTCCTTGTCTATCAAGCATGTGTCCTTAGTACTCTTCTTTATGGCAGTGAAGCCTGGTCAACTTCCACCAAGAGAAACGTTTAAACAGCTTTCATATGCGGTGTCTGCGAAGAATACTTGGTATTAAGTGGCAAGATAAATTCACAACTACTGAAGTATTGGAAAGATCAGGTTGTGTGACGGTTTGTTCCATGCTCAGTCTTCGTAGACTTAGATGGATAGAACACGTTAGGAGGATGGATGATGGTAGAATACCAAAAAGACATCTTTTTTGGGTGAATTACACGTGCGTAAGAGATCTCAGAGTCGGCCTCTACTACAATACAAAGATGTGTGTAAGCGGGAAGTGATTGATACAGGCACTGATAATGCACATTGGGAGCGAGTCGCCACTGAATGTGTTGCGTGGAGGACAACTATCAGAAATGGAATAAAGACAAAGGAGAAAATTATTGCAGATAAGTCACACATCGAGATGGTGCATGATGGTGGAAATGACCATGTGTTCACATGCATCCACCGTGGATGAACATTTACAGTGCGAATTGGCCGCATCAGTCACATTAGCTACCGCTATTGGCTGTAGCTATTACACCTTTTTGAAGCACAATGTAACAAAATATCGTCTGTCAAGACAGCAAGTGCTAATGTAATAAACTTGGACTCTAGTCTCTTGATCTGCACAGACGGCGAGTCTTTGTATTAATTAAATTACTACTGACAAGTTTCGTGTGAGTTAACTGTCCTTCCCTGAGGCATCTTTCGTGATCTTCTCATTTACATTTGGTTAGCTCCGCTTATTACTCTGATGTCAGACTAATCGCTCTAATGATAAAAGGGTATTGAATATTGGCGAAACTGCGTCTGTTATTATGTTGAGGGGAAATTGGCAAGTTGTATATATTTCCATAACTATACTTTAGATATTGGCATTGTGAAACATCCCCTCTTCTTACCAATAGTTATGTTTGGAGTACAATTGTTATGTTGCTACAGTAAATATTGATAGGGCAGGAGATGTAAATCAAATGTATACAATGGCCTTTGAGGACTGTGAGATAAAGAACACATCTCAGGTCCCGAACAAGTAGTACCATACCCCTCCGTCATTCCGAAGAGCTCGGACAACAAACAGAGAATTCCACTTGTCTCATCACGCTGGCTGTCTAGAGCGACGAGATACAACTGTCAGCGTTACCATCGATCTACCCTAAGCTGCTGGGGTGTGTCGTGCCTGACAGTTGCGATAGAAGGATAATTGTGCTAAGTTCCAGCGGAAACAGCAACCGAATAACTTCTTATACCAGCGAATGAGGAGGCTCCAGCGAGACTACAATACCACCCACTCAACATACAGATTTTGCTTACACCTTTTAAACATACACCTTTGCTTGTGCTCAATATCTGTCTTATAAAAAAAAAAGGCAGGATCTGGTTATCGCAGATCAGTTAACTTATTATGTGCCAAACAAAAAGTAGGCTTGCGCCAAACATGGTACACAATCAAACGAACAAGTATGATCATGTATATTTCCATTTACTGAGCATTGAAATTGAGGAAGATACACTCATCACCATCATCATCAAGTGCCCTGCCAGCTGGCGTATGCGTTCATGAATCTCCGTAGATCTAGGTCTTTGGTGATCTGGATCAACTCTGCTGATGTTATTCCTCCATGCCACCATCTCACTCCATCCAGCATCATTTCTCTTGGTCTGCCTCTGCCTCTCGATCTTTCCAGTTGTCACGATGTTCTCCAATGCCTCTCTTCTCATCACATGACCAAAGAAAGTCTCTTTCTTATTGTTGTATATAGTGTTCTAATATCATTAGCCTCTTTCAGGCAATCGTTATTAGTTAATCCGGCAGTCCAAGGAATTTGCGAAATTCGTCTAAAAATCACATCTCTGTTGCTTCTAAGTTCTTCCTAATTTGTTCATTTACATTCCAAGATTCGCTGCCATACAGCAAAACTGGTTCTATATAGCATTTTAGCACCTCTTTCTTACATTCATTGATAGTGACTTACTGCATAAGATACTTTTTATTTTCTGAAATGCGGCTTGTGCCTGTCCTATTCTTCTCTTAATCTATGTTGTACATCTTCCATCTGATGTTATAAATGCCCCTAATTATTTAAAATTATCCACTTGAATAAGAATGTTCCCTTCTATTTCTATGTCACATTTTGGTGTCACCATTTTCTTTGATATCACCATTGTTACTGTTTTCTTGATACTCAAGGAGAGTTCTTTTCTTGCACTCTCTGTTACTACAATGTCCATCAATTGTTGTAGGTCTGTTGCATTATCCGTCACCAATACTGTGTCATCTGCTCAGCGTGTTTTGTTTATATTATAACCACCGATTAGTATTCCTGGCTTTTCTTTGATCTCTCTAATTATTACTTCGCTATGTAGGGAGAAGAGATCTGGTGACAAGACACACCCCTGTCGTACTCCTAGCTTAATTTGTTTCTAACTACCCTCTTTATTTCCCATTTTAATTGCTGCTACTTGGTTCCAGTAAATATTCTTTGTTATTCTTACATCTTTCCCTTCAATGTTGATATCTTCCAACATTTTAATAAAGATACAATAAACGAAGCAAATAACACGATGATCCTAGTATGGCGATATATCTTCCGTGATATTCTGCAATTGCATCACCAAATAGTGCATTTACAAAATTTCAGCTGGAGAGATAAATCGCACACTTTCAGACGTCGGTACTGGAAACACAGCAATTCCAGCACATCCCAACATCACTTGTATTCTTTTTGTCTATACAAGCATCCGACAAGGAATTATTAATTAATAGCAACAAGGCTACACCCAAAGCCTGTGTGTTTTACTTCATGACAATGGGATTCTACAGTACTATCAAAACAGCCTAACCCCGGTTTGGCAGACAACACGGCACCTAATCACAGAGTTTGGAAATGCGAAAGGCGAAAAGGGTTAAGTGACAATGGTCAGAATACAGATATGGAGAGGGATCTGTAAAACAATAGAATGTTAAGGGTAAACAGGAGGTCATAATTACCGCGATTGTAAAATCAACATATTATCTCAGAGAGTTTAGAGACAGGGAACACCCTACTTGGTTAAAATACTACGGCAGATTTCGCGGTTATTATTTAATCTTCAAACGAATAGGTTGTGGTGTGTGTGTGTGTGTGTGTGTGTGTGTGTGTGTGTGTGTGCGTGTGCGTGTGTGCGTGCATGCGTGTGTGCGTGCGTGCGTGTGAGTGTGTGTCTGTAATTCGGGTTCCCCCTTTTTCTTGCATGGATATTATAGAGGGATTTCTGGATATACAGGTGAAAAGTTTGTAGTACTAACTATATCGTAGGAGGGATTTGAACCCATTCTATATGCGGAATAGAGTAGATTCTGTCTCACGGGAACATACATAATGAAGATGCATTGGTCTTCTTAAAGAAGATAAAGGTTGTTTCTCTTTGATTATGGCTAGCATTTAATGCTATAATCGGTATACTCAGAGATAATAATTGTTCATTTATAGACTTCATTTATAATTACTTATTCTTGCATTGATGGGGGGAAATTGCCAAGATAATCTTTCTGTGCTATTACTTTGTACTTTTTTACATATATTAAGGTGCATCAAATATATAAACACATATTAATATGTTCATATGAAACATGTCATAATTATGTACAGTCATCTGCACTGAAGGGGAAATGATTGTTAGCAATTTGTGACGAAGGTACTCTGAATTGGAGATATAACAACAAACTAGACCAACGAAGTGATTAAAGGTGCTACTGAGTGTGAGGCTCGGTGCACGAAAGGAATGAGATATGTCTTACAGACATGAAACGAGGATTTCCTATGTCATGTAGATAGGTGTGGGTAATTGGCGCTTCCAGTTATAAGAGTGACACAGAACAGCAGACAAGGGTCTAGTTGACTTGAACATGTGTAGTAATATGTACTTCTTTTCTCAAATTCCAATAATTTTACGAGGAGGGCATTTTATGCTATCCATCATGTAAACACAGATGTGTGGGTGATCTTGGTCTTACATATATGCTCCTAAGAAGGGGAACCTCTCTGGCCTGAGTTGTGCATTCCTCGGTGAATTGCCATGAGGAACAGATGACGTTCGTTAATGTTTGCCATTCAGGACGGCCCCTTGCCAAACGAGGATGAAGCTAAGTATCATGACAACCCCACGTATCGTCCTTTAAGTCCAGCGGCCAACAAATAAACAACCAAATAACTACACACAACCTACTCACCAGTTCAACGCCAATTAAAACAACAGTAGAATCACCCCAGACCTACAGTTATCCTTCCACACGGGAGCTTAGACAATAGATAATCAGCAAAAGGAACATTTAACCCCAGCATTTAGATTAGCTGAAGACAAAAGAACACTCGGCAATATTTGATTCAAATAAAACTTTCTGATAGTTCAAATATGACTGATATTTTGGACAATTATGTCAATATGTATAATGTTGTTATATAATCTTGTGATGCACATGGAGCATATTATTTTCCCTAAGTTATTAATACAATAGTTAATTTTGTTCTACTGTGTTTTTCAGGTGTGTTTTTTTTAGTCAGAGAAGTATACGTGCTGTGTTATAGTATGTCCACATTTGTTTGCCTTCATTCACGATCAATTATTTTGAAAACTGTCTGTTGCATCGTTATGAAATTTTTCCAGCCAGTCTTATATTTACCCCCACCCAAGGAATATGTCTTTGATAGGTCCAAAAACAACTTAAATCATTGAAAGCGGCGACATTCCTTTGATGTTTTGCTGAACAACTAGTGATTTCTCACTAAAAAAGTTATGTTTACGGTAATGTGGACCTGCAAATTCAGATAACACACAAAGGCGTATCCGGATTCGTATGGGAGTGGGTGCAATGAAAGAAGTAGCTTACAGGGTCGGCTGCAATGCACCGGGTTTTTATCCCATATGGCTCAGTTTCTTTCCGCAGCGCGGAAAGCGTCGCACAAAGCACGAACTCCGTAGCTCCAGGGACGACCCTCGGGAGTCTCCGAAAAAAAATGCACTCGTGAAATGAAGGACGCGGCCCAGAATCGAACATACAACCTTCGGAGCCCGAGTCAGACGGCTTGACCACTTCACCACGGAGAATCCCGAGAGGGGTGCAATGTGTAATATTAGTAAAGACAGAGAATTTACAGACAGACAGACAGACAGACAGACAGACAGACAGACAGACAGACAGACAGACAGGTAGGTAGGTAGGTAGGTAGGTAGGTAGGCAGAAAGGTAGATGGGTGGGTGGGTCGGTCGGTCGGTGGGTGGGTCGGTCGGTCGGTCGGTCGGCAGGCAGGCAGGAAGGAGATAGATAGGTAGGTAGATAGGTAGATAGAGAGATAGAGAGAGATAGAGAGATAGATAGATAGAGAGATAGATAGATATAGAGATAGAGAGATAGATAGAGAGCTAGATATAGAGATAGATAAATAGATAGATAGATAGATAGATAGATAGATAGATAGATAGATAGATAGATAGATAGATAGATAGATAGATAGATATAAATAGATAGATAGATAGATAGATAGATAGATAGATAGATAGATAGATAGATAGATAGATAGATAGATAGATAGATAGATAGATGGATGGATGGATGGATGGATGGATGGATGGATGGATGGATGGATGGATGGATGGATGGATGGATGGATGGATGGATGGATGGATGGATGGATGGATGGATAGATAGATAGATAGATAGATAGATAGATAGATAGATAGATAGATAGATAGATAGATAGATAGATAGATAGATAGATAGATAGATCCTGGATAATCACGTTTCATGAAAGAACCCCCATTTGAGACACCTCTGAACAAACCAATTTAACTTCGCCAAAACGAAACCCGCCAAATAATTTCGAAAAGAGCGGGGTTGTGTCTTGCTGAAGCTGTAATACTCTTACAATGATGGCATTAATGCGGGAGCGGTAGATTATATACCGTATATAAGCAAACATTGAAATCTGCTGTACAATCTCCAGAACAAAAATTTTTTATGTTGGGGGGACATCATGATAAGGTTATATGCTAAATCTCATCATTTTCCGTCAGTTGGATTACTGAGATATTGAATTTTATATTGAGGCAACAAAAAAAAAAACACACACACTATAGCTAACAGTGTGATAGTGCTACTTCATCTGACAACACATTCCAGGGAGCTGGTAACGGGGAGGGGGAGGCCGGGAGTACAACTCACTTGCATTCTAATCCGAGTGATCTTTAGTTATCTCAAGCAGTGACTTCCCTGTGTTCTCTTCGCCTTCTATTAGAAAACTTGACTTATTCCTAGTGGAATCGTATAACATATATCTGTTTTATCACTAGGGAGTTTTACGAGCCAATTCCTGGTTTTCCTATAATAGTTGGCAACTGAGAATTGGGGGCATCTATCTCACATTTCTATTTTATCATACCACATCGTCCTTCTGTCCAAATGGGGGAGGCGGGTGTCACATTATGGCGATATATTATCTTTTGGTTCTGAATAAGTTAAAAAAACGAACAAGAAAGAAAGTTTAAACGATCTAGATTAATTATCGGAGCGCCAAGTGAGGGAACGGACACCAAGAACAAACCAAGGTCAGAAAACAATATCTATGGTCGGAGGGAGAGGGGAGGAGGATCTGAAGTTTGAGATAATTATTGCTTCGAAAAGGAATTTTCTTTGTACACATTTTTTAAAAATTCAGTTTCAAAATAAAATATCTAGTTTCAGTGGGGGGAAATATTGTGCATCCCTCTAACTTGTATTACCCTCTTCTAGACTAAACAGATTGTATGTAATAAATCAGCACAGAATACGCCAGTGAAGATCATAAACTTTCATAATCAGACATGTAAACTGATCCTGGAACAACCGACATACCTTCCGCCCTTACCTAAAATGAGAATTTAGACACATATCATTGGATGGTAGTAATAAAATAACCGACACCCATACACAATGTCTAAGTGCAAACAACATAATAAATAGTAAAGAGTAAATCATCATCAACAACCCCCCCCCCCCCCACCCCCCCCCCCCCCCCCCCCCCCCCCCCCCCCCCCCCCCCCCCCCCCCCCCCCCCCCCCCCCCCAAAAAAAAAGTGAAATTGGTCAGCGTGATAAGAACATAATCGCAAATAACAGAATGGACGTTATGGCCAGAAAGCTTTCGTCAGTAAACAAAAACAAGAAAGACGCTGATAAAACAAAATTTTTAAAAGTCCAAAAAAAGTGACTTAGCTGAGATGCTGGAGAGACTAAATATTAAAACTTAAAAATTAAACTGTGCGCTCCATCGGTCAGCTGACAGGAAGTGGCGTGGGGAATAAAGTGTAGGTAGTGATGAAATAAGTACGCGGATTGGGTGGTGGATGGTCAACTCTATATGGAAGACAAGACTGGGGTAGGCACACGGCAAAGAAACGGGAAAGTACACAAACAGAGAAGTGAGAATGTCAGACGAGGGAGGTTGACAGGATCAGATTTTATAAATATATGTTATATTTAATTATCTTATACTGAACATAAAGACTGTGCGGCTAAACGGGCCTCAAGTGAAAAATGAGGCAGTTGCCCAGAGTCTTGCGATCTCTTTTGTGAGAAGTGCAACATTTCACAGCCGTGACCTGGATACCAGACACGCCACAATGATACACGAGGTTGAAATGTGTAGACACTGATTCATGGTTACCACTGTACAAATAACACACACTGGAGGAGAAGAAGAGGAGGGGGAGGAGGAGGAGGAGGAGGAGAAGAAGGAGAAGAAGAAGAAGAAGAAGAAGAAGAAGAAGAAGAAGAAGAAGAAGAAGAAGAAGAAGAAGAAAAAGAAGAAGAAGAAGAAGAAGAAGAAGAAGAAGAAGAAGAAGAAGAAGAAGAAGAAGAAGAAGAAGAAGAAGAAGAAGAAGAAGAAGAAGAAGAAGAAGAAGAAGAAGAAGAAGAAGAAGAAGAAGAAGAAGAAGAAGAAGTACAGCTTAGCAGATATTTTAATGTTTCTGTGTCCTCGCTTCACATATATACACCACTAGGTGTTTGTTGTTAAGATGAACAGTGTAAATACACGTCATCTAGAAGACAGCTGCGAACTACAACACAGAATCCAGGAGTTGGAGAGACAAGGGTAGAGAGAAACAGACAGACAGAGAGAGAGCGAGAGGGAGGGAGAGAGAGAGAGAGAGAGAGAGAGAGAGAGAGAGAGAGAGAGAGAGAGAGAGAGAGAGTGTACGCAACGACTTTGGAAAATGAAATGAGCGCAATATTCTTAATTGAATAGGATGTAGAAAGTGTTCAGTCAAACTACCTCACAATGTTGCTGGGTACGACGTAATCTACACTTGGTCATAAGACCAGACATTTAATCAGGTATCAGCACTTATAAACTCGATAAGGATGATGAACTAAAATGTAACACAGGTAAAATCATGCAGTCATACATACACAAGAACGCACTTAACGAATGCGCGTGTAGTATATTATAAAGACGAGATTACTCACAATAGAAACTGTCATACCCTCTTTGGACAACAATCACTTTCAAATTAATACCCGAATTGTGGCTGACACTGTCACAGGATTATTAATCTGAGCCTGGTGATTGGCCCTAATATAACTTCTCTCCCGAGGTTGAATGGGGTATGGGAATGGTAGAATTGTTAATAGAAGTTACAAGATATATCTAAAACACTTTTCCTAATTCGATATCTGTTATCACACTGTTAATTTCTCAGTTTTTACCATTCTCTCTGCCCACACAGTCTGCGCACATCTGCATGCATTCTTGGTGACAAAAACTCCCCACGTGCTATATGCCGATGAGCGCGAGCGGTCATGGTTCGCCATCGTACACGATCCCCAGTCTTGGATCAGATCGGTGTTCATGTCTCCATTATACAACGTGGCCAAGCCATCCAAATAGTTATTTCTCTGCCTTCCCCTTGCTCTTTTCCCGTCAATCTTGCCAGTTTTCACAAAACGTTCCAATTTATTTGTCCTCATAATGTTGTTTGTTGCTGGACCTTCTCATTGGGTTTTCTGTCAGTATATCTTATTCTTTGCATTTTCCTCAGAAACCACATTTTCACTGCCATAAGATGTCTCTCAGTTTGTCTGCTTATTTTCCTTGTTTCACATCCATATGCTATTATAGGTTCTATACTTCCTCTCTTATTATCATTGTACTTGTCAGCTTTTTCGTGACAAACAGCGACAAATCAAACATTTTACTGAATTTTAGTTCATCACCATTATCAGGTTTATAAGCTCCGAAGACGTATTGAAACTACGAGTATATAATTATGTGAATCCACTTGCCCGTGTTGTAATTCTCTCAGCTCAGTTAAGTCTCAACATAAAAGCAATGCAGGCATGAGTGATGTGGGTTGTTGTTTTTTTAATTGGACGACCTATTTCCTATTATTTTCTATTTTCAATAGCAATCGCATTTTGTGACCATGCCAAAACGGTCAATTTATTGTATATTTTTCAATTGTTGTCTTTTTTTTCCTCAGTGCCTATCTGTCTCCATATGGGCAATGACTTGCTTGTGGTCCATATTTGCCTTAAGATGTAGCGGCGAGTTTAAAGTTTCCGACATATGTCGCCTTTAATATGCTGAGTTTATGGTTTATTAAAGTCTGCCTGAGAACTCCCCACTGTATCGTTCTCACAATATGTCCAAACCACTGTACTATATCTTCATAAATTCAATGCAAGGAGTGGTAGGAATGATATTGCAGATGTCAACATCTATTTCTGTCTTTTCTATCTGTTACACTATTCACAGATCTAATTTCACATTCAGTCATCTTTCTCCGATTTGTCTGAAAGCTAACACGGGTAAAGTACCCAACTAATGATTCACCGTGGTCAGTTCAACTGCCACTGCTTTATTAGTTTACTGGCTTCCCACTTTGTCTCCCGTGTCGTGTTTTGGTTTGCTTTGTGAATGATAGCTAAGAATCAACATTATCAAAGGTTCAAAATCTTGTTCTGAATGATAATTACACATGAATATTTCCATTAGTGCTGCAGTCTCCGTCCATGGATCACACCAGAAGAAGCTCAGCATAGTGCACGAACTCTGTAGTACTGGGAGAATACAAATGTGTGCATAGCAGAATCATACAGACTATACAGTTTTAAGGGCAGCTTTTTCTGATGCTGAAATGTTGACTATTTTTGTTATAGGCAGCGGATTTGTCGGCTTCTTCTTGTAGATGATCCACTGCCAAGTGATTGTTCACGCTGGCAGCATGCACACGACTCCTCCCAGTTCTTCGCTCTTGTCCGAGAGGGCTACGACGCCCCATCCCCTACCGCAGGATCAGAGAAGAACGCATTTTCCTTATTCTTATTTTTGCGAAAATTCAAACTGTCAACATCATCAGACGAATATGACCTGCTTGAATCAGAATAGGACGCGGCACTCCCCTCAACAAGGACGAACAATGACTATGTATTGTAAGTATTTCAACCAAACTATGATTCATGTATTCACGCCATATGATATATAACTCTGCAGTACGCACCTGCCGAGATGCAGCCAAACATGTCAGGCAAATTAATCGTGTAACCAGCCGATAAATGCAAGATCTTTTCACGGCGTAGATCACCTGAATGCCAATGCATTCGACTTATAAAAGAGTTAAAATTAGGAGTCTTCCAGAAGATTCATAACCAACCAAGCAACCATCTGCCTATCAGATTCAGGCGTTGTAAATAAAAAGTTAGTTGCATATCATATCCTTTACGGGACATCACAGTCAACCCCAGAATGTTTGGCTGTTTGTGACTTCTTTACAAGTTTACGTTTAGTAGTTTGCCATTGCTTTCTGAACGACCGGCACTCATACCACTGTATGAAACAAACGCAAGGCAATCTGCTTCCAGGTCGCCTGCAGCTGTGAATCGAAAGCGGTAATGCAGGATTGCGAATTGTGTTCGTAACCCCTACGCCAGAGCGCCGGTATGTAAATATACTGCCAGATGATGCACTGCCCTCACTTGTGGTATTGTTCTAGCCACAAGCAACAAGTCATCATTTCAGAAATAACAGTCTCATTATTGATGTATTGTTTGATCACTCGGACACTGCCGAGTTTTTAAATCAAAATACAATTTGAACCATTGAATAATTAAACATCTTTAAGAGGAGGCATTTCGAAAATAAAAAACATTTAAGGGGCGGCATTTCGAAGACTTGCATCATTCTGAGAAAATCTACCGCACGGCCCTGAGTACCCACTACCTAGTAGCTTAAAGAACAAGCTGCAATAATACAATAGTTGCGTGTCTCTGAGCCTTTGTTGACACCTTAACATTAATGCCTAGTTTACTCTGGTGTAAAGATAAGGTGTAACAACCACGGCATGCAACACAAACATGGCATTTCCAACAGCCCGAGTGATGGGGAAAGCAAACTATGTCATAACTCATAACTGATTTAAGAACAAAGCAAAAGTCAGATATAGTCAGCAGTACTTGGCTGTTCACACAGGAATATCTACAAGCCTGATCTGATTATAATGAACAACTTGTTATCTCGGTTCAGTGGCCCATTTATACAGGCAGAAGCCATAAAACGGAAGTAATGTTGTGTTGTCTTTTTTGCACTAACGGCATACAAATAAATCTTGGGTGACATGAGGATTCATGATTATCCTGCTGACAGATGTCTAGATTTAATTATGCAGTCAAGCAATGTTCTCATGAATAAGTTCTGTCTATCACAAGTTACGATTAAGCCTATGATTGAGCCACGCAGTGTTCTGTCTGTCATAAGTTACGATTAAGTCTATGATTGAGCCAAAGCATGTTTGCCTGTCACAAGTTATGATTAAGCTTATGATTGAGTCAAACAGTGTTCTGCGTGTTACAAGTTACGATTAAGCTTATGATTGAGCCAAGCATGTTCTGTCTGTCACAAGTTACGATTAAGCCTATGATTGAGCCAAGCATGTTCTGTCTGTCACAAGTTACGATTAAGCCTATGATTGAGCCAAGCATGTTCTGTCTATCACAAGTTACGATTAAGCCTATGGTTGAGCCAAGCATGTTCTGTCTGTCATAAGTTACGATTAAGCCTATGGTTGAGCCAAGCATGTTCTGTCTGTCACAAGTTACGATTAAGCCTATGATTGAGCCAAGCATGTTATGTCCGTCACAAGTTACGATTAAGCCTATGGTTGAGCCAAGCATGTTCTGTCTGTCACAAGTTACGATTAAGCCTATGGTTGAGTCAAGCATGTTCTGTCTGTTACAAGTTACGATTAAGTCTATTATTGAAGCAAGCAATGTTCTGTCTGTCACAAGTTACTGCTCTACCTGTCAGTCTGACAATGTGTTATTTGTTAACAGAACCAACATCACAGAACTCTGGGCAAATTCATAGATATCAGTCTCTCTAAACAAATACCACAGTTTAAGTACCCTAACTTCCTCCGTTATATACTACTTAAAAATCAGTGTCATTCTTTCAGATTGTATGTTTGCCAGGTGTCAAATTTCATTCCAAATTTCAGCAACCTTTGATAATGTTGATTCTTAGCGAACATATAAAGGCAAAATGGTGTGGGAAGTTCAAAATGACTACCTATTATTAACTTAAGGAGCGGCTGGCCGAGTGGTTAGATGCCGGATTCTTCTTCGGGAGATAGGGGTTCGAATCCTCGGTAAGGTGTGGGATTTTTTTCTGTCGGGAGCAAAAAGAAAACTCTAACCTGCACAGTTCGCGGTGACTGCACTTAGCCAGGCAACCTTAATTGCTCAGGCTCAAAGACCTCCCTGCCATACACTGTAAGGTACTATTATTGGCAGTAAATGACAGTTGACAGTATTAACTTGCTAACGCATGCTAAAGGCAGTCAAACTGTGTCAGTATGTTGGACAGTGTGTTATCACACTTGTAATTGTAACGTTATATTTATATCTTCCATATGATGTTTGATAGCAGAGTACTCACAGACGGATACATTATAGAAGACATGAAATACTGACAGCTATGTTATGTTTGAATCGCATTTAGTAAACTTTCATTCTAGAGAATTGCAGCTGAGGAAGCTACTGATTTATATTTGAAATATCTGTTCTATCCATAGAAACAACAGACTCCCTGAGAAGTGCTTAATACGGAGCAAAACAATTCACAAGATAGTGACTAAGACAACCAAGAACACATTATATTTGTAAAATACAGTCTAAAACTGCAGCTGTTTGTATACACGAAGAGTACACTAAATTAGTTTATGGTTATAAGTCAGAAAAGTTGATGATGTAACAGACACACTGGATCAACTGTTCATACAGGCACCCTTTGGTAAACCTAACAATTGTAGATGTGAAAATATATCAGGTTTTGAAAAATAAGGGCTTGATTCTCCCCCCCCCCCCCCTCTCTCTCTCTCTCTCTCTCTCTCTCTCTCTCTCTCTCTCTCTCTCTCTCTCTCTCTCTCTCTCTCTCTCTCTCTCTCTCTCTCTGCTTGCCACACATGTATATCACCTTTCAAAGTCTTTGTAAGGTCATATGTATTAAATATGTACTGGATATGTAGTAAAGGACTGACATATTGCATCAAAAAGATAATAGTTTCTCTATTTAATTATAGATTTAGTTAAGAAAATAAGCTCTATTAATGACTATATCACATGTGCAAACATTCAAGTAAGACCCAGTAGCACTAACACTGCTGTAGTTGCATACAATATTGATCAGTAGTTGATGTTGATAGGGAGCCATGTTAGTGCAGTGGCTAGCACACTGGCCTGGCTGGGCCAGTGGTCATGATTTGGCATCCCCACTGAGGTAGATGTTTTGAGATTTACAAGAGTGCCCTGGTTGACCCAGCCTAAATAGATACATGGAGCTGTCCTGGGAAGTAAAGACGACTGAGTGCCAAATGGTCTATAAGAATACAGGACCAGCACAAAACACACAAAATGCCTCAATCGTTGTAAAATGGTTGAAAGAAGAGATCATGATGATGATAATGGCGGTGGTGTTAATGATATTGGTGATGATCATTATCAATGATTATAATGATGATGATGCAATGGTCTGGAGGACTTCATCAATGTCATACTCATGAGACTAGCATTTGAAGTGTAAGAAGTCTGCACACAATGTTGCATGTGTTGATGCTTCAGTATTAGTTTCATAACTGGTGCTAAATTGCTCTACCTTCACAAATCTATACAGAGATATCAGGCCAACAATGTCCTTCTGTTGTTCATATACTTCCAGACAGCAAGACATGTTAGCATGACACTGTTCAGATACATATCATCCAAACCGAACCAAACAAACATTCAACTCCCACAACACCACAGCCATCTATTGTTCTGAGATCTTATTCATGTCACTTGTGGTGGGAGGATTCATGTTTTAAAATTATTCTGCAACATTTTCAAGTTGTAACTAAACAAAATAAGCGTTTGGATCAACATTCTGCATCTAAATCAACCAGTTTCCTCATATTATGCTCACCAGCTTATAATTTCAACATGTTTCCAAGTTATGTGCTATTTTTAATCACGGAAGTCAAGAGGAAACCATCACATTATTATCCATATGTGTAAGGGTAGTCACAATGGTGGATATATAGTGGTGTGAATAGTTTTTAAAAAGTTTATAATCAATAATTTAACATAACACCTAATCATCTTCAACATGTCATCCTTTCTGAAGTCTAGGAAATTAGGAATGAACTGTTTTGTGCTGTAATTTTTGTACTGAAATGAACTGTAATTTGTTTGCATGCTTAGTCGATGCATGTTTGTGTGGCCCCTGCACATGTCTTTGTAATGTCCCATATGACCTGGTAAGTGACTTCCAGACCTCCCTAAACATTATATTGAGATTTGCATCTAGTATTTACATAGCTTTGAGTGAAAGTGTCTATAAATAATATACTTTCAAGTTGGCAACCATGCAATAACTTGATTGGGTGTATTAATGAAGGAAAACGGAATCATTTTCATATGTGGATGAAATCATCCAGACAGGACTGGAATCATTGGCGAATATAAGCCATATTGTCAAGGGAATGCCATTAGTCATGCAGTATATTTTGACTTCAGGAATGAAGCATGTTTAACTTTTAATGAAGGAAAGGTTTTCTGATCAGCGGACAAGTAAAGGCTGTAGTTTAAAAGTTGTGAATGTATTTATGCCAGCAGCAGTCTTCATAATGTTTTATATTCAGATGTTATTTTTTGTTTCTTTATAATTATCTGGCTATGTGGCAAAAGGGTTACGAATACAATTCGTAATCTCACATACCGTGTTTGAAACACAGATGTGGACAATTTGGAAGCAGACCGCCTTACAAAGGTTTGAGCACTGGTCCTTCAGAAAGCAATGGCAAATTATTGAATGTAAACTGGCCAAGTAAACACCAGCAGCCAAAAATTTCTGGAGTTGACTGCCAGGTCCTGTAAAAGATATGCACTAACTTTTATAATTATACATATCTATCATAAGATATAACAGATGTGATTTTATATCTATCAACAATAGATAATAACATTTTCTTGCTCAGTATTCCAAAATAGCTCCCTCAAGAAGCTTTGTGGCACCATATTTTAATATTTCCCTATCATTTGCAATATCAATGCTAAACTGAAAGTAATACATTCATAAGATGATTACCATTTTACTTCATAGGCACAATGACCACCAAAAATTGTATTCGAGAGAAACTAAACCTGCACACTGAACCACCACTATTATAACCAAGGCCATAGAGGCTGGTTGAAAGAGGTGGAAAGTTTTTTTTTGTTTTTTTTTCATAAAATGGATGGATGGATGGATGGAACCATGGTACAGACAATGTATCAACATACATGCAATCAGTGTGACACTTAGCTCTACAGCAGTGGTTCTCACCGGTGGGGAATTTCCCCCCCCCCCCACCTAGGGGGGAATTTTAGGGGTTTTTTTTTGGGGGGGGGGGGGGGGTGAAGACCACTTCAAGATCGCGTTAATACAAGAACCGATTACTTGATATTGTTTTTCCCTTCATACTTTACAGTTAAGTACGTCTCATCCTTCTAAAATTCATTTTATAAAGTCAGTAGACCCACAAATCATATTTTATGTGGATGTCTGGATTTGTTTTAGTATGTGCCATTAAATAATTTACCTTACATTTTTACGTATACTGTATAGGGGTGGGGGAATTTTTAGATAGGAAATATGAAAGGGGGGGAATGACGTTCTGAAAATACGGTGATTGGGGGGGGGGGGGGGGGGGGGGGCACAGACCAAATTTTTTATAGGAAGGGGGGGGGGGGAATGACGTTCTGAAAATATGGTGAAGGGGGGCATGGGCCAAAAAAGGTTGAGAACCACTGCTCTACAGGTTATCAGGGATGTCTACACAGAACAATACAGATGCAGCTTTTTACTCTGAGAGAATGTATTTAGTGTATCTGATGCATTTAGAATTAGCACAATCCATACAAATTTATAATGAATATTTAACATAAATTTGCATGTATTTATGGCACATTTACACAAATTAGGGATATTTGCATATGTGGTTACCTAATTGTGTGTATCAGAAAGTTGTTTCTTTAAAACATCATCTATCTGTTTCAGAAGCAGTTAAAGGGATCATACTGTATGGAACACACAATAATTTATTAGTCTAGACCGAGATGATCAAGTTGTCAAGATTTTATGCTACAAGTTTTACAGGTGTTTTATATATATATATATATATCATGTCCCTTGCAGAATGTTTTCTAGGCAATTTTGCTATTATTTTCTGAATGAGAACTCAACAATTAAGTCCAACTGACTCGCATGTAGAATGTACATAGGAAGTTTAAGATGAGTGTGATAAAACTTTTGCCCATATACTGATGCATGAGGGTGAGTCAATAGGTAAGTCACACAGTTCTGTGGGATGGCAGGTAAATGTAGTTGGTGTTTTCTACAGGTGTCATTAGGTGACAGGTGTCATTAGGTGACAGCAACATCGAACTTTATATTCCAGTTCATCAGGTGTGGCTAGGTGTCTCATGCACATGAGCAGCGCATAAACAAAATGGTGACTGTACTTACGGAGTGTACAACCAAAGAGTGATGTGCTGTTGTGCATTCTTTGTGGACAAAAGGACTGCCTGCAAAGGACATTCATAAGGAAATGCTTCCTGTTTATGCTGACAAATGTTTGTCCCGTAAAGCGGTGCATAGCTGGGTAGAAAAATTTTCTCAAGGATGCTCTGAGATTGTTGATGAAATCTGATCTGGTCGTCCTGTTGAGATTGCAACAGAAGCATCCGTGCAGCGGGTGGAGGAGATAATTAGGGGTGACAGGTGAGTAAAGATAGACTCTGTAGCATCTATAATAGGGTGCTCACATGGTTCAGCATACAGCATAATGCATGATCGATTGAAATTTAAGAAAGTGTGCTCAAGGTGGGCACCCAGACAATTGAAGGAGGAACACATGGTTTATAAAACAGAGCACGCAGGTCTATGCAGCCGGTTTGGGAGGACTGATAAAATGATGGGCTAAGTGCATCAATGTTGGTGGAAATTATGTTAAGAAACAAAGGGACAATGTATGTATAAAAATAAACTGGTTTCAAGTTGTTATCATATTTAGTTATTTTTCTACAGCCATGTGTGACTTACTTATTTACTTCCCCTTGTAGATATATGTATTTGTGTGTGTGTGTGTGCGCGCGTGCACATGCGCTCGTACATGTAAAAGGAATTCCCATGGCAGATATTGCTGCAAAAATTGGAAGTGTTAGACTTCATGTATTCTAGGCCATAGCCTGCAGCATATGAGATGGGGTAACTGGTTCCTGTCCTGGTCATCTTTCCTTCGCAGACATTTCAAAGAAAATTCTGAAAATTTTCTGTTGCCTTTTGGGGAAAAACCAATCATGTCTGTGCTGGGGATTCAATCTGTCTGGGCACTGTCTGGGCAGTGTGTAAGCAAATAATGGGCCTGCATAGCAACTGACTAATTGACTATAAGCGTGTCTGCACATGAAAGGTGTATCTGAATTTGATAAATCAAACTATTATAAAATATGAAAGCAACATTTCTTATCAGCAATTCTGTATCAGATTATTCACTACAAAGACCAGTTTTGTAGTTGTTGTTTTTTATGCCACTCCACAATAATTCTGGTTATTTTGTCTAGTTATAACTAACTAAGGGACATTAACGGGATGGTTTCCCCTTGTATTCCATATACTTATTCTCTCTCTCTCTCTCTCTCTATTTTTGTGTTGTGCCCTTTACCATGCATTGGGGTAAAGCCATGAATCAGTTCACTCCAAGCTATCATATTCTTAGCTATCTAAGGCTGCTCCATCGATGTCCTCCAATATTTTTCATTTCTGTTTCTAATTCTTATCTCCATGTGTTTTAGGTCTTCCTCTATTTTGTTGCCCTACGGATTACAGACATCAGCCTTTCCTGTGATACTATTCTCAGTTTCTTCAAGGTATATCCTATCCAATGCTAGCATCTTTTCTTCACCTCTTGATTCACTTGTATTTGTTTAGTTCTCTTCATGAGCTCCACATTAGTGATACAGCCATAACATTTTAATCCTCTATTTGGTGCAGGTACCAATAAATGAATGTTTGTTTTTTTAACAATCATTATAACCATTCTCCATGCTTCTGATCCAGACAAGAGTATTGACTTAATGTCAGATTGAATGTTCTAAGTGTAGTCCTAAGTTCAATTTCTTTTATTTCCACACATTTTCTATTGCTATAAAAGCTCCTATAGTCTTTGTATTCTTATTTTAATATCTTTATCTGGCTCAACATTGCCTATATTGCTATCTAAATAGGTGTATGATTCCGCCTCTTGCTGTGAGGTTTCACCAAAGAAGATCAGGTTATCTATTGCTTGATTTATTCTCATTATTTTTTTCTTTCCCCTATGAATTTTTAGACTTAACTATTGTGACCTCCTATACAATGTCTTTAGTTTATCTTGCATCTGATTTTGTATGTTGGGCGGGAGGGCAATGTTATTAGCAAAGTCCAAATCATCGAGCTGCTATGTCAGAGGAGTCCATTGAATTCTATTTCTGGTGGTACTTGCTGTGTTCAGAATTCTATTTCTGGTGGTAACTTGCTGTGTTCAGAATTCTATTTCTGGTGGTACTTGCTGTGTTCAGAATTCTATTTCTGGTGGTACTTGCTGTGTTCAGAATTCTATTTCTGGTGGTACTTGCTGTGTTCAGAATTCTATTTCTGGTGGTACTTGCTGTGTTCAGAATTCTATTTCTGGTGGTACTTGCTGTGTTCAGAATTCTATTTCTGGTGGTACTTGCTGTGTTCAGAATTCTATTTCTGGTGGTACTTGCTGTGTTCAGAATTCTATTTCTGGTGGTACTTGCTGTGTTCAGAATTCTATTTCTGGTGGTACTTGCTGTGTTCAGAATTCTATTTCTGGTGGTACTTGCTGTGTTCAGAATTCTATTTCTGGTGGTACTTGCTGTGTTCAGAATTCTATTTCTGGTGGTACTTGCTGTGTTCAGAATTCTATTTCTGGTGGTACTTGCTGGGTTCATAATTCTATTTCTGGTGGTACTTGCTGTGTTCAGAATTCTATTTCAGGTGGTACTTGCTGGGTTCAGAATTCTATTTCTGGTGGTACTTGCTGTGTTCAGAATTCAGTCTGTAGTCAGTTCTGGTGGTACTTGCTGTGTTCAGAATTCAGTCTGTAGTCAGTAAGAATAATACAGGTGACAAAAGGCTTCACATGGAAGTATATATATGTAATCCAAGCTCCTAGCAACTTCCTCCGCATCGCATCATACCTCTTCTAGAAGAGGACACTTTCTTGTTGGTTGGCTTGGTTATTCTTTTTGCCTTTGCTTTATCCTTGCTCATGGTTGTTTGGATTCAGCAGCTAACATGTTTCTACGCAAAGGGGTAGCTAGCCCCCAAAACAACCATCCTTTATTGCCTCTTATGACATTTATTGCAGGTTACAGTGTGTATCTGTTCCCTTAGAGTCCTCATAACACACGGGTGGACATCTTCTTAGTTGCCTCTTATGGCATCCATGGTGGGTTACAGTGCTACTATTCTTTAGGTTTTATTTGTCTTTTGTAATTAAAATTTTAAAATATATTTTTGTCTACTTATATGAAAATATACTGGAAAGAAGTTAACAGATTTACACTGGTACAGAAATATGTTCCTTGTTAGTAAGGCAGTAATTAATTATTTTCAACTTAATTTACTTATTCAGGATAGATGTTTATTTTTTATAAATAATAAAACAAAACAAAGAAACTAAGCGTAAAGCTTGCAAGTAGGCTAGTAACTGAGTAACTTGTCTGAATTAAGATAGTACTTTATTACTATTAACTTGAAGATTACTAATAAAATGTAAGTGTAATTAGCAGAAAAGAAACGAGTAGCTTGATTACGAGTCATAATATTAACAAATATTTTAAATAATATTTTTTTAATAAATATTAAATAATTATTAATAAATTATGGAATAAGTTGAATAACTCATTAGAGTCATAATAATTATTATTAATTTAATTAGTATAGTATTAGTTAGTACATACGACAGCGGTTGTCAACTTCACTTAACTTAAGATGGTGGAACTAGGCTGGCAAATCTAAACATGTTTTGTTATTTAATGGATGGACTGACATATTTTTGTAGAAGCAGAGGCAGTCAGTAAGTAGTAATACTAATGTTTGTGTTACATGAGAGCGACTGGAACACGTTCTAACGAGGATCCTCTGCCCTTATAAACTTTGAACCCCAGAGAAACAGTTCGTGTCAAATATTGATTCGGTGTATCGTCTGCTGGATTTGTCTCTAAAAGGAACACTCACCTCGAATCGTGCTTCTGTAAAGTATGACGAACTGGAGCAAAACGAAATCCCAAATCGTCGTTTCAAAGCGTAAGAGGGCACAGTAATATCCAAAGGAAGTTGAAGGGACTCCTCAGGATTTAAAACCCTGTCCATCCCTATTATTCGAAAAAGCAGCTTGTCGAAAGAGGATCCGTTAACACCGACTCCTTTGCTTTGTTCCGTCTGTTCAAAAAGCATGTTTAACTGTACACCGGTCGAGATATAGAACACACGCTATCCGGTGATTGTCAAGTGCAGTATCCACGGTATAATTTAACAGTTGCCATCGCGCAAGATAGTGCTGCCGCAGCCAGACCGAACCATTAGCTTTCTTGTTTGCTAATGTAATTGATGTTTACTTTGACATCGGTTGTAATGGTGCTCATCATCTATTCGATCTATTGATTCTTTCTTTCAGTACCTTTTCTTCGTCAATAACATATGAGGGCAAATCATGCTGCTTTATCTGGCCCTCGAGAATCGGAAGCTATCATTTGCTATGCCTAATGGTGTCTTCGAAATGAGAAATCTCACTTAGAACTGTAAGCGAGGGGGTCATAAAATAACATATTTCTTGTCAATACAACTACTACTACTGCTTGAATATTTTAATGATGTCATCAAAATAATTTACAGCTCTCCGCAAAGTAACAACAACAAGAAGTACGGGTGTTGAAATGGGTTGTGATCGCAGAAAACTTAGAAGAAAATTGTTTTCAGCTTGAGTAGGAGCTTTTGATTTGGGAGAAAATAGAAAATCGCTTTGCGTTGATTCCGATGTTATGAGAATTGGCCATTCAGAAAGTTATGGCAAACTGCTAAAAGTATTTTTTTTTTAATGTAGTAAATCAAAGTTAAATTGCTGGGGTTAACTGCAATGTCCTGTAAAAGGACATACAACTAACTTTAGGTGTGTTTTATTATAAACCTTTTATAGGGGCATGCCCATTTAACTCGTTGTCTTGCCCATCAACTAATTGCTTACAGTGAGAGTCGTATCCCAATTCCGGCCCGGGAAGGTTAACCCGGTCAACAAATGCCCGCAGAAGTCGGATGTGTCGGCCTAACGACGCAAGAACGTAGCTCTGCTGTAAACAGGCACAACGCAATCACATCCGGGGGGAAAAAAAAAAACTCCTGTTGAACGCAGAAGAAGAAGTATCCCAACTCCCAACTACTGCAAGTCTACGCATTGTAGAATAGAGCTCACGTGACCTATTCCTCTTCATGGGTGTCAAATCCGATAAATTACCTTTTTCACAATAAAGGTCTTGTCTTTTAAATCTTAAGCATTATCTGTCTCTTATCACGATAGAACATAACATACTTTTCTCCGCCCTTCCGTTGATGTAATCCATTCAAACTGCTGTCCTCCTCTTGCGTTTACTGTCCTCCAGTATTCTTTATTTGTCGAACCTTGATCTTGTTTACTACTTCTCTTTTCATTTCGGATTTGTTTAAGACTTCTTTATTAATGGCATTGTCTGTCTATGAAACTCGCCTCATTTTCTGTATATCCACATTTCAACAGTACTAACTCTTTCTTGCAACTGCTTGTCACAAACAGTCCTTATCCCTCGTCATATTGCAATGTAGTGTATACATAGCACTTCATGGCCCTCAGTTTCAACTGACAGACATGATAATTGTTTGTTTGCAAGAATATTTCGCGTGTTGTGAAGTAAGACTAGGGTTCACAAGTGTAACTGGTTCTTGTGGATTTTGCCGAGTTCCTGCAATCTAACGGGAGACGCGGTGGCGCAATGGCTGGCACGTTTGCCTGCTAACTAGTGATCATGTGTTTGAATCCCCATCGAAGTGGGGTTTTTTTTTTTTAAAGTTAACATGAACACCCAAGTCTACGTTGTCTAAAATGGGTATCCAGGAAGTGTTCTGAGAAATAAGGGCGACCAGTGTGATTTGATCACAGCACATATCGAGTGGCGATTGTCTATAACAATATTATTCAGTGCGGGGTACTTGGAGTGGGCACAGCATTCACTTGACTTGAACCCCTAGATTTTTATCTATGGGGGCATCTCAAGGATAATGTGTAGCAGAACAACCCTCAAACAATTGGTGAACAGAATTGAAGGCAGTAATCACAGCAAAGATCTGGGAAACCCCCACAGAGGAATGCGGTCGAGTAATTGACAATTTAGTACAACGTATGCAAGTGTGCATCCAACTCTGCGGAGGCCATTTGGGGCATATTTGGAAAGAAGATAACTTTTATGCAAATTGACCGAGGTAACTGAAACT
>JACEFZ010016750.1:0-17637 GCA_014155875.1 Cepaea nemoralis
CAGAAAAACAGAACTAATGGTTATAACAAAGAACACTTGTACACCCAAATATAACAAAAGACACACAGCAGTAATGGTTATAACAAAGAACAACTTGTACACCCAAATGTAACTAAACAAAAACAGAAAAAAGCAGAAGTATTGTTTATAGCAAACAACACTTGCATACCTAAATGTAACAACAGATAACAGAAGTTATGGTTATAACAAAGACAACGCGTACACCCAAATGTATCAACCGAAATGAAAGAAGTAATTGTTATAACAAAGAACACGTGTACATCGAAATGTAACAACAGAAAATATCAGAAGTGGTGATAACAAAGAACACGTGTACACTGAATTGCAACAACAGATAAACAGAACTAATGGTTATAATAAAGAACACATGTACACCCAAATGTAGCAACGGAAAAACAGAGGTGATTGTTATAACACCCAACAATTAATTGCACACCCAAATGTAACAATAGAAAAGCAGAAGTAATGGTTTTAACAAAGAGTAATTGTACACCCAAATGTAACAACGGAACAACAGAAGTAATTGCGATAACAAAGAACAATAATACACCTAAATGTAACAAAAGAAAAGTGGATGGTGCTAGCCCGATATTTTTACAGAGCAATCGGCGCTCGCCGGATGACGTGGTCAATATCTGGCCGGCCGACTTTACGTCCGAGGACATTTCCTGTACCAATTTTAGGCTGGGTCCACCTGGATGTCCAGATCACTGAAAATATGTCCTCATCCAACGGTATTCGAACTCATTAGTATAGTATAGTATAGTATAGTATAGTATAGTATGGCATGGCATGGCATGGCATGGCATAGCGTAGAATAGTATAGTATAGCATAGCATGGCATGGCATGGCATAGCATAGTATAGTATAGTATAGTATAGTATAGTATAGTATAGTATAGTATAGTATAGTATAGTATAGCATGGCATGGCATGGCATGGCATAGCATAGCGTAGAATAGTATAGTATAGCATGACATGGCATGGCATGGCATGGTATAGTATAGTATAGTATAGTATAGTATAGTATAGTATAGTATAGTATAGTATAGTATAGTATAGTATAGTATTGCTGTTACTTTTGCAGCTCTCCCAGTTAATCCAGGAGGTATCAGGTATAACCCCGAGATTACAACAATTAGGTAATGTTGACATCTTATATACAGTTATCTTTGCGTTGTTGTTGTTGTTGTTGTTGTTGTTGTTGTTGTTGTTGTTGTTGTTGTTGTTGTTGTTATTGTTGTTGTTGTTGTTGTTGTTGTTGTTCTTCTTCTTCTTCTTCTTCTTCTTCTTATTATTATTATTATTATTATTATTATTATTATTATTGTTGTTGTTGTTGTTGATGTTGTTGTTGTTGTTGTTTTTGTTGTTGTTCAAGTATCTGGTGTTGAACAGACATGTCGATAATGACGTTGCAGTCATTTTTGTCTTCAGATGTTTTAATGGAGCTGGTGTATTGTTATTTTGTTGTCGTACCACTCTTTTGGCTTACACTCTTGTAAGAAGACAAACTGGAACATCCATAGCAACTAGACAGATTAATGGACAAAGATCTAGTGAAAGATAGTGAAGGAAGATTCCAGTTATGGTCAAATGTCTGATGTCTGCAATCGAAGTTCGTTTGGCGAGCTAAATGCAAACCACAAAATCCTCCATTAGCGTTAAAAAGCAGTAAATAAAGACATCTTTGCTTCATTGACAACACACAGGTTTTCGATACATTCAATCAATCGATCAGGTGCCGTCTCCACAATGAAGGTTGGCTGCAATGGATCTCCAACACTGTGTCTCGCCTTGACTGTAAATTTTGTCAGGCTGATGTTCGTCCATATCTTGATGTTATCTTCCCATTTAAATCGTTGTCCACCTCTTGCTCGCTTGCCCTCAACCTTGCCTTCCAGTATGGTTTTTATAAGAGTATCATGTCTTTTTACGTGGCCAAAATATTTCACTTGCCTCCTCTTTATTTCTTTCATCAATTCTCTCTTCATTCCCAGTTTTTTCTAGAACCTCTTTGAACCTCCATTTGATTATTTTTGTTTCCATGAAATACGACATATTCGTCTGTATATCCACATCTCCAGGGCTTCTATGCGACTTACTATAGTCCATTTATTTGTGTCTGCCCCAATATAAAATTCCGTATCCCAGTAACCAGCTGAGAGAAAATGATGAGATTTAGCATATAACCTTAACATGATGTCCACCCAACAAAAAAATTTTTGTTCTGGAGATTGTACAGCAGATTTCAAAGTTTGTTTATATGCGGTATATAATTTACGGGACAGAGATGAAGTGCACATTATTAGAAGTATTACATCTTCACGAGGAAACATTAGCGTTCAATAGTAAATTTTCACGTTTTTCACGGGATTGGCCTTACGAAAAGAGCCTTGAGAAGTGAAACGGGGAGTGTTCAGTGGTGTCGCAGTATCTTCAGAGGTGTGTCATTAATGTGGGTCCTTTCATATAAGGCTTTACGTTTAGAAAGTACAAGGAGGTAGAAATATCATTTGCGAGCAACCGCATTTAGGAGCCACGAGAAGCAGATACCTACGTGAAATAAGGGAAATGCGCAAATAAAATTATGACATAGAGTATTTGGATGAAACCTGGATCAATGCGCACCACAAAAGTGACAAGGAATGGCAATCAGTGGACGGAAAGATAACGCGATATGTGCCCAATAGTAAAGGACAGCGTTTCGTCATAGCCCATGCTGGTAGTACTCACAATGGTTTACTACAGAATGCTGGACTCGTGTTCGTATCAAAGCATACAGACAATAGGGATTATCATAATGAGATGAATGGTAATGTATTTAGCGATTGGTTCTAGACTACAGTACTTCTATCCCTAGATAGACCATCTTGTCTAATTATGGACAATGCATCATATCACAATGTAGTTGCCCAAGAAGACAACATACCTACGGCATTGATGCATGACAAGGCAGACGTGGTTGCGGCCTTGTGGGAGCACGTGTACACCTCGGAGGAGCAAATGGATCACCATAGTCTGGCAAGAATGAGGACAGCGAGGAGTGAAGAGGGAATTTGGCCGAGGCTCGACGCTCAGAGGAAAGGCGAGACGGACATATAATTAGGTTGCTACTGAAATTATTGGTGTTGGAATTCTTCGCTGGCTGCTGAGGATGGGGACGAAGCGCTTATGGGAATGACCCGAATGCTGTGATGTCGGCTTCGAAATCAATCAATAAATCAATCTATTCAAATTGTCTGACGTCAAGATACTAAATCAGACCGCGCTATTAAAAATTGATAAAAGTTGCTGGAAAAAAAATATGTGAGGACCATGTGTTGAAAGAGGAAGATGACTATTGGAGAAAGGATGGATTGAATTTTATGCAACCGATAGCAGTCATCAACCTACTAAAATCGTCCGACACCGATTAAAGTCTGGGCAGATCGCAGACATTAATCCACAAGCACACCTACTGAGATATTTTGCTCCACATATTCAGGAGAATTGCCGGGCATAAACATTACAGCATCAGCACAATGTTAGTGGCAACAGTTTGTATTCTACAGTGATGAATTTTCAATTCCGCAAGCCCTCGGCGGTGACAAACAACTGGTATTCGAAAAAAGGGTGTTGGAGGTCGAGTGCTGGAGGTCCCGGTTTCAAGCCCCGGTGAGGACCGAGATTTTTTTTCACGTGGACTTCTAGTAAAAATTCCCCCTGGTCTCTGGGTAGTGAGATCGGACGCCTGTGTGTATTGTTGCGCACGAAATATTTCCCCTGGCAGTTGGAAATCGAAAAAGAGTAGCCTAACGGCGCTGCCCGGGCAAAATTTCGAATTAAAAATCTACCCAAAGTATTTCAGGATCCTCGCCGGTGCTGCGGAGTTCGTGCACTGAGCTGAGTTTTTCAGACTCAGGTTTGAGTTAGGAGGAGAACGGAGCACTTATGGGTTGCACCCGTGTGCCGTGATGTTGATCCGTTGACAAAACTAAACTAATCTGGGATTGGGGGAAAAAGACACACTAAACGCGTTGAATACCAACAGAAAAGTAATATTGCGGTGGAAACTGACATATTGTGGCATAACAAGAAACGTGAGAACAAACACGTTGTCAAATTAGGGGACAACACACGTGCATACGAATCAATCTATAAACTTCAATGAAAAGAGGACCAACATCTCGGTCGTTAAGAAGAAAGCCCACTACAGAGACACTGACAACTATTTTCATAGTGCAAATCAGGTAATCATGTTCGGTCTCTGAACTGTAAACAGCAGAGTAGAAAATCTTTCACGAAGACTCAAAGCGGGTCTGTCACCCATGTGTACGTGTGAAAAAACTGCACAGACAGCTGAACAGATCCTTAAAAATTGACACATGATGACTAAATTGCGGTATCATTTCTGGTCACTCCATACGCACGTTAACGCACAGCTATTTGGAAGCTTTCACGAACTCAATATAACAAGCTAAATGCATTCTAGTAACATGAATACTTGTGTACATTTATTAACCAGCAGCTGAAGAAACAAGAAGGAAATGAAAAATAAGGTAAGAAATATATTCCTTCTACTTTCCTGTCAATTTACACATTATTTACCCCATGCCTTTGTAAATTCTCTGTCTTTACTAATATTACACATTGCACTCCTCTCGGGGGTCTCCGTGGTGAAGTGGTCAAGCCGTCTGACTCGGGCTCCGAAGGTTGTATGTTCGATTCCTTCATTTCACGAGTGCATTTTTTCGGAGACTCCCGAGGGTCGTCGCTGGAGCTACGGAGTTTGTGCTTTGTGCGACGCTTTCCGCCCTGCGGAAAGAGACTGAGCCATATGGGATAAAAACCCGGTGCAATGCAGTCGACCCTGTCGACTTTTAAGCTACTTTTTTTTATTGCACCCACTCCCATACGAATCTGGCTACGCCTTGTACTTGTGTTCTTACCAGAAATAACGTGGTTTACCGTAAGACTAGTTTGTTAGCGTGAATTCACTACATTTCCCCCAAAACATCAAAGAAATGTCGCCGCTTTCGATGATTTAAGTTGCTTTTGAACTTATCAAAGGCATATTCCTTGGGTGGGGGTAAGTATAAGACGGCAGGAACAATTTCATAACGATGCAACAGACAGTTTTCAAAATAATTGATCGTGAATGACGGCATTAATTTCCGGACAGACTATAGTTGCTTGTTCAATATCCATGCTTCCGCGCCATCAGAGATGAACTGGGTGTTTTGTGGGGGACTGGTGTGTTGACATTCTGGCGGCGGCATTATGCACAGTGTATCTGTGCGGGCTGTTGTTTGTCGAGACTCCTGTCTTTTCCACTTTTCACATTGGGCAGTGGGGAGCGTTTTGTGCGATATTCACTGGCACAGGAACGGAGCATAATGGGGACAACCCGTTGCTATGAGGTTGGAACTACGACTAACTAACTAACTAACTAGCTTCCGCGCCATACAGTAGCGTTGAATATACGTAGCATTTGACAATTCTCATTTTTAATGCGTTATCAATCTCTCTAGATGTTAATACTGATTTCATGCCGTTGGAAGCATTTTTGGCCATTCCTATTCTCTTTTTGATTTCTATTTCACTTCTGCCATCATCTGTTATTACATGTCCAAGATAGGAGAAACTTTTTATTTGTTCTAGTTATCTCCCCGTTTACTGTGATGTTCATTGATGATCTTTCCTTTTCACTGCTAATTATCATAGTTTTTGTTTTTTGGATGTTAATATCTAAGCCACATTCTGCACTGTGCCTGTTTACTTGTTCCACTAGGTCTTGTAACCCTTGCTCGCTTTTTGCTAGTAGCACGGTATCGTCAGCATACCTAAGATTATTTATGATTCTTCCTTTGATGTTAAGTCCAGGCAGTTCAACTTGTTTAAAACTTCTTTCTGTGTATAGGCTGAGGAGACTTGGGGACAGTACACATCCCTGACGTACTCCTCATTTTTATCTCTATAGGCGACGAATCGTTTGTTCCGCATCTAATAAACGCCACTTGCTCCCAGTACAAGTTACTAATAAGTCCGATGTCCTTTCCGTCTACTCCTATATCTTGAAGGCAGGTAATTAGTCGTTCATATTGTACTCTGTCAAAAGCTTTATTGTAGTCTATAAAACAAACATATATACTTTTTTGAACTTCTATATTTTTGAATTAACATCCTCAAACAGATAATTGCTTCTCTGGTGCCGCTGATTTTGCAGAGCTCAAATTTTTCTTCAGCTACTTCCTCATCTATTTTATGTTGAATTCTTTCTTGTATGACCTTGAATAGTGTCTTAGATATGTTAGTTAGTTAGTTAGTCGACAGATCATCCTCGTTGCACATCGGACCATTCAGTCCATAAGTGCTCGGATCCCCTCCTCAGCAAATCCCGCAGCGTGTAGCGGCTAACGACGCCAGTTCTGTGTTGGTTTATCAATCTTCTTTGGCTTCCTGCGTAGTGTTCTTGTTTGGCCACCCCTCTTTTAATTTGCTGCTCTCGC
The DNA here is from genome assembly GCA_014155875.1 of Cepaea nemoralis. Lineage (NCBI taxonomy): Eukaryota > Metazoa > Mollusca > Gastropoda > Stylommatophora > Helicidae > Cepaea > Cepaea nemoralis. Next base: position 6,512 of record JACEFZ010016750.1, read on the forward strand.
AGTCTGGCCATTGTTGTAGATTCACAGTCATCACTTGGTTCTTGCAAAAGTCTCACTTCTCGTAGAGCATTCAGAATGTCAGCCTGGTTCATGGCGCGTCCGCCCTCAACAGTAGCCTCACCTGCGAGCTTGTCAGCCCGCTCATTTCCTTGTACTCCCGCATGCCCTGGCACGAAGATGAAACTAATCTTTGCCAGCCGAGACCGCTTCAGAGGCAGCAACCATTCTCTTCGGATCGACCCCTCCTCTATCCTCTTGATCATGTTCATTGAGTCGCTAAGGAAACAAGCCCTAGTGAATGTCTGTGTCTCGAGCCATGTTATTGCTTTACTTACTGCCATGACTTCCATGGTCAGGCTACTTGTGGTTTCAGTGAAAGCACCAGAGTCCTCCTTCACAATTCTCCCTCCGGCCCGAGCTGTAAAGGCCCATGAGCTTCTCACATGTCGGACGACCGACCCATCTGTGTAGATGACCGCGTCACTGTCTAGCGAATTCTCGAAAATCAACGCTTGTACTTCAGCCTCCACAGCAGCCGGATTTTCTTGTCTGCATTTTCTATCTAGTTGGATGCAAACTGAAAAGGATGTGCAGAAGTCTGTTGGCACTTGCACCCACTCCTCGCCAGGTTCTAAGTCCTCAATGTGAACACACCTGTTGAAGAATGTCTTCGGCTTGACCCATCCACGACCGTCCTCTTTTTAACCTGCTGCCCTTCACCTTCCTAATTTCACTATGCAGTGGATGCTGTGTGTTTGCGTTAATTCTGAGGTAGGCGCGTGCCCTGCAAACTTGCATTCTCTCTTCAATGGTTGGAAAATCAAGAAGGTAGCGCATCGCCCTGCATGCTGTATCTCTTGTACATCCAAGAATAATGCGCATAGCTTCATTCTGTATCCTTTCCATCCTTTCTATCTGCTTATGGCTGACAGTCAGGATTGCCATTGCATACTCCAAAACAGACATGACCAGCCCCTCGTACAGAAGACATAGATGGCGCTGCTCACAGTTTGCTGCCGCCATCACCCGCATCGCTGCCAAACCCCGCTTGGCCTTTGTTATCACCTGGTCTATGTGCACATTATAAGCAAGGCTTCGATCAAACCGTATCCCCAGGTAATTCATTGCCTGCGTTCTTTCCACCGTCTCTGAACACAGCATTACAGTTGGTGTTGGATTGTTGACAATATGATTATTCAACGAGAACCAAGTCACTGTTGCCTTTGTTGGGTTGACCATTGCCCCAGCTTCATCACACCAAGTACTTATGCGATTGAGTTCGGTTTGTAGTTCCACAGCAACCTCCTCTCTATCCTTACCCTGACGATACACTAAAACATCATCGGCATATGACAATGTCCTGCCAGGTCCAGTGATCTGCTCACTGGTGATTCTCACTGTGTAGGCGTTGAACAGTACCGGAGATAATGGTGATCCCTGTGGTAGGCCAGGATATATTGTTGTTGGTTCCGAAGTCCAACTGCCACATCTAAAAACTACTTTCCGTTGGAAGAGAGCTGCAGCGATCCAACTAAGGAGGAATGGACTTACGTTTAGTTCAAGAAGCTGAAACATTAAAAAATCCAGTGGTACTCTGTTGTATGCGTCCTCAAGATCAATCGCTGCAGCAACGGTTTCAGTGCCTGAGTGGAAACCTTCATAGACATCGTGGGCAAAGACTGCTGCATTGGTCCAGGTTTCTCTTTTTGGACGGTACCCACCCAGGGTAGGTGGGAAAACACCTTGCCTCTCTAGTTGGCTTGATATTTTCCTGGCAATTACCTTCTCCAGCAGCTTGCCTATTGTATTCTGCATGGTTATAATTCGATATCCCTGAATTTTCTTGTGGTCTTTGTCAGGCTTCGGCAAGGGAATCAGATAGCTGTGTAACCATTCCTCCTTGATGCTAGCACTCCCTATACTGTTGTTGTACATGTCTGCTAGTTTCTCTAGCTCATTGTCGGTACACCTATTTATGATATGTAGATAGATGATGATATAGATATGTGGCTCATTAAGCTAATAGTTCTGTAAGCCTCACAATCAACAGCTCTTGGCTTTTTCAGTAGTAAAATGGATGTTTTCAAATCCTTGGGAATGTACCCAGTATTATATATATTATTACATAATTCTGTGATAGTTTCAATGCCAAAGCTGGATAAGGATTTTATCATCTCTGTTGTTATCTTATCAGGACATGTAGCCTTTCCTTCTTTCATCTTTTTTAATAGCATTTTCTACTTCAGCCTTTAATATTTTTGGTCCATCTTGAGTATTATATAATGTTGGTCTATTGAATGTTGTTTCTGAGGAAGATGCAAAGAATACCATGGAGAGACAGAAAAACCAATGAACAAGTCCTTCAAGAAACAAATGAAGATCGTAAACTGTTTAGAGAAATGATAAGTACACAATCACAATTGTGTCAACATGTCATACGAAAACATAAACTAGAGAATTTTATGAGAACTAGCAAGATTGAGGGATGGGGGGGGGCGTGGGCGAGGGGGGGGGGGGGGTTGAACAAGGGAAGGCAAAGAAGTAAATACCTGGATGGCTTTGAAACATGGCATGGTGGAGACATAAACACGGAGCTGATCTACGACTCTGGTGATCGTGTGGGATGCTGAAACATGCCCCTCACCCCTACCCCCCCCCTACCCTCCCCACCACACGCTTATCAGCATGACACATGACAATGATGAATCCGCCACGTAGTAGTCTGCGTGTCCTTGACATAATGCACATGCGCTTAAACTTCCGATGATTTCACGACGTCGTAAGGGTTCGTATTTTTAGCCGGTCATTTGGACGTTAACTTGAACTTTCCGTTTAAAAAGCATTGGCAAACTACTGAACATAAATTTGCTTAGTAAATCGACTTGGTGCTTGAGGTTGACAGCATTAAACTGCAAATCACATATCACCGTGCACTCAGGCCACACAATTGATGATTCCAGCACTTCACATACCTCCGTGCACTCAGTCCACACATGTGATGGTCCCAGCACTTCACATATCTCCGTGCACTCAGGCTACACATGTGATGGTCCCAGCACTTCACATACCTCCGTGCACTCAGGACACACATATGATGGCCCCACCACTTCATATACCTCCGTGCACTCAGGCCACACATATGATGGTCCCAGAACTTCACATACCTCCGTGCACTCAGGCCACACAATTAATGATCCCAGCACTTCACATACCTCCGTGCACTCAGGCCACACAATTGATGATCCCAGCACTTCACATACCTCCGTGCACTCAGGCCACACAATTGATGATTCCAGCACTTCACATACATCCGTGCACTAAGGCCACACAATTGATGATCCCAGCACTTCACATACCTCCGTGCACTCAGGCCACACAATTGATGATCTCAGCACTTCACATACGTCCGTGCACTCAGGCCACCCAATTGATGATTCCAGCACTTCACATACCTCCGTGCACTCAGGCCACACAATTGATGATCCCAGCACTTCACATACCTCCGTGCACTCAGGCCACACAATTGATGATTCCAGCACTTCACATACCACCGTGCACTCAGGCCACACAATTGATGATCCCAGCACTTCACATACCTCCGTGCACTCAGGCCACACAATTGATGATCCCAGCACTTCACATACCTCCGTGCACTCAGGCCACACAATTGATGATCCCAGCACTTCACATACCTCCGTGCACTCAGGCCACACATTTGATGGTCCCAGCACTTCACATATCTCCGTGCACTCAGGCCACACAATTGATGATCCCAGCACTTCACATACCTCCGTGCACTCAGGCCACACATATGATGGTCCCAGAACTTCACATACCTCCGTGCACTCAGGCCACACATATGATGGCCCACCACTTCACATACCTCCGTGCACTCAGGCCACACAATTGATGATCCCAGCACTTCACATATCTCCGTGCACTCAGGCCACACATATGATGGTCCCAGAACTTCACATACCCCCGTGCACTCAGGCCACACATATGATGGCCCCACCACTTCACATACCTCCGTGCACTCAGGCCACACAATTGATGATCCCAGCACTTCACATATCTCCGTGCACTCAGGCCACACATATGATGGTCCCAGAACTTCACATACCTCCGTGCACTCAAGCTACACATATGATGGCCCCACCACTTCACATACCTCCGTGCACTCAGGCCACACAATTGATGATCCCAGCACGTCACATACCTCCGTGCACTCAGTCCACACATGTGATGGTCCCAGCACTTCACATATCTCCGTGCACTCAGGCTACACATGTGATGGTCCCAGCACTTCACATACCTCCGTGCACTCAGGCCACACATATGATAGCCCCACCACTTCACATACCTCCGTGCACTCAGGCCACACATATGATGGCCCCACCACTTCACATACCTCCGTGCACTCAGGCCACACATATGATGGTCCCAGAACTTCACATACCTCCGTGCACTCAGGCCACACATATGATGGCCCCACCACTTCACATACCTCCGTGCACTCAGGCAACACAATTGATGATCCCAGCACTTCACATATCTCCGTGCACTCAGGCCACACATATGATGGTTCCAGCATTTCACATATCTCCGTGCACTCAGGCCACACATGTGATGCTCCCAGGACTTCACAGCCCCAAGGCAGCTTCCTGCTATGGACAAGTATTGTTAGTATGGATATATATATCCAATATCATCACTTGACAGAATATAATCAAGGCGTTGACATGTGAGCTCAGGGATGGATACATTCTGTTGGACATCTGAAAATGTGAAGAAGTGTGATCACCCATGCACTGTGGCAAGCCGTTTAATGTTGATGATAATACCTAGCAATGGTATTGTTCAGCAGTGTAGTTCTTTAACAAGTTATTTCAACGGGGAAAGAATTCGTGTTGTTTCTTTGACAGATCTGAAACCTTCAAGAACTATCTGTGGATTTGGTGCTAAATCATGGATCACAGAAGAGGGCCTTGCAGACAGCATACGACAAGACATAATTAAGAACTATACTTCTGGCGAAAACTCTAATGGAGACTGCTGGGTTTTCACAGCTATATTTGGGATGGTGATGTCAAACACAAGTAATGTCTGAATCAAACTTCCAGGAGCCAAGTGTGGGAGAGTTCAGCTGCGACGGAACACACAACCGCTTGTGGCGTGGCTGTTTATGCCATGACTGCTGGTATTGTGTTGTATTCATGTGCGAACTACATTGAGAGAATTAGTTTTAAGCAAATTTTTTTATTTTCCTGTTTTCCATCGGGATGGGGGTTAGTCACCACACACACAGACAAACGAAATGTAAAAACAGGAGAAAAATAGATAGAAAAAGAGAGAGGAGGAGGGGGGAGAGAGAGAGAGAGGAGAGAGGAGAGAGAGATAGAGAGAGGGGAGAGAGAGGGGAGAGAAGAGACAGAGACAGAGACAGAGACAGAGACAGAGAAAAGGGAGATTAAAAAATATGGCGGCCAGGGAAAGGAGCTGTGGAGACAGTAAAATATCAGACGGCCTGGTATGGGTAGTTTTAGGGATCTGTGCTACAATTGAGAATAAAGGGAGGAATAAAAAGTTGTTTCAACATATATTTCTTATATACCTTGAACATAAAGTAAAACTAAAAGGGGATGAATGAATAAAGAGACAAAGGAAGATAGAGTAAGATTTTTCTTGACAGCCTTTAATCAAAGATGGGAATACGGTTTCTTCAGCCTTTGATACATTCTCTTGGACATAGAAAAATGTGGAAAAGTACTTTCACCCATGCCATCTGGCAAGAAAATTCAATGATATGCTGATGATGATAGTTAGCGGAACAGTCAAAAATCTGATGGGAGATGCCTTGAAGAGATTAGAACAATAATCACAATGGCGAAGGTAGCCTTTGAAAGAGGAAAAAACATATTAATCAAAAAAAAAGATGTCATTTGCAAAAAGAAAAAAAAAGATTGATTGATTGATTGATTGATTGATTGAATGATTGATTGTCTTTAATTTTAAAGAATTTTTGCGGTGTTACATAGAAACTATGTTTTTGTATTGATGTGAGCAAACAAGTAAAAAAATATCTGATGGCTGTGAAAATGTGGTTTCTGAGGAGAATGCAAAGAATACCATGGACAGACAGAAAATCCAATGCCCAAAAGTCCTACAAGAAACAAATGAAAACAGTAAACTGATTAAGAAATTAGACGTAGACAGTCACAATCTGTTTATCACATTATGAGAAGATATAAATTGGATAACTTGGTGACAGTTGGCAAGATCCAGGGGGACAGAATAAGGGGAAGGCATAGAAGTAAATACCTGGATGGCTTGGCCACGTGGCATGATCGAGACAAGAACACTGAGCTGATCCACGACTATGGTGATCGAGTGAGATGACGAAACATGACTCCCCAGGCTTATCGGCATGACACATGATGATGATGATATTTAGCATGTGTATAGATCGGCATTGTATATTTTGTTTTTAACAATGGATTGAAAGGGAAAGAGAACACTTGTATTGTTTCTATTGCAGAAATGAAATCTCCAGGAACTAGATGTGGATTTACTGCGTCGATATATATTACAGCAGACGTCAGTGGCTATGATTTCTTAAGTCAGTACATGAAACCGTACTGCAATATGGGTGAGAACTTTAATGCAGACAGAGGGATATTCACAGCTCCAGTTGATGGACTCTATGTGGCAGCTATATCAATAAGGGTCTCGGCCAACATACATCTGAGTGTGAGTGTCCTATATGAACGAAGTCACGAGAAAGGGGTATGGCCCTTTTGTGTGTGAGTTTTTTCATCTGTTATGACAGACATCACCGCTAATGGTGTGGGTATTGTTGACATGAAAGCTGGTGACGCGTTGTTTTCACGTCTGGCCGCAGGGACGAAGAATAAGTGGGAAAAACTGGTCACCTTCTCGTGTTTTCTTTTGGCATGAGTTCTATGACAGGGGGTTAACCTAGTGGCTAGAAAAAACCCCTGTGGCACTGGTGGTCAGGGTTTCGAAATGCACAAGAACTGATTCAAATTTTCATTTTGTAGATCGACATCTTTCTGTAAGAGACGAAGCAAATAATTCAATTTGTCCGGGGCAATTCTGTTTTGTGATCGGACATAGAATGATCGTGTTTTTAATCGTGCCCGGATATTATGCCCAAATCAAAGTTGAATTGGGGAAAATAACCTCGAGACCACTCTGAATTGAAGTGAAGAAAATTTTCATCATTCACGAATTCGATTCGGAATGCACAGATTGGAACTCCCGTATTTCGCCCCGTCCATTCCTACAGATTACCTCTGTTTCACGGGAACATGTTTCACTTACTCCACTAGACAGAGATTCCCAAAAGAAAATGGACATGTTTTCTCATAGAGCTCAGTGGGTCATAGAGTCATAGACAGTGGAACTGAATATCCACACACAACGTGACCCCTGTAGTAATGCCACACAAACGGGGTAGTACATACGGGGAGTCTGTTGGCCGGGTCGAGTCACGCTTACATTTCGTTACATTTCCCCGCAACAACCTGTAGTAGTTTCTGTAGTTTTTACCTCTGGTGCCTCGGGTTTATTCATATATGAGTATTGTCCCTCTGTGCTAGGTGTCGCAGGGCAAAAAAATGCGATAATCGGGGGAAAAGCAAAATACAGTACACATTGAACGCAAATATAACTGACTTGGTGATGGAAAGCGTCACAACACAAAGAGATAGGAACGGGAAAAGATCAACAAAGGACACAAGAAGTTAGATCATCAAAAAGAGAATTTTTTAGAGCGTATGTGGAAAGGTGAACATCAGGAAGAGATGGTTGGTTACCCGGGCGAAGGAAAATATGAAGATATTGAAAGAAAACCAACAGAGAGAATATGGACAATGAGGCAAAGATTTGATAACTGAAGAGGTGGACATGAAGGGCAAGTAGGGCTGATGCGCCATTATTGAAGATAACCAACGACTCAGGAGAAGTATAGGGAATCGCCCGATAAACAGCTGCTGCACAGGTAATATTAATGGATACAAGTCAACCTAGGTGAGTGCAAAGTAATTATGGGAAGATTGATGCTAATTCGTATTTAGTTATTAGAGCAGAACGACAGGTACAACGGAAATGCGAGATGGATAAATTTAATCCTTGAGCATGTTGTAAGGATCGTTGAAGACTGTATTCTAAATAAAACTAAAAACAGAATAGGAATCGCTTGTCCGGCGTCATTTATAGACACGTTAAGAGTTGACCAGTTGGTCCGTTCATATTCAATTAAGAAAACGAGCTAAGACTGTCAATGAAGATGGTGAATCACTTCTTGGCAGTCTGCAAGTGAATATTTCTTTTTACAATTCTTTACACACCGAAAGTTACCCCACCTCATGGTTATTTCCCTTATCCATGGATTTTAGATACAGTATGATTCCATAATATCATGTTCCGTATCCTCGTCTTTCAACTTTAGATTCAGATTTATCCCACCATCACATCGCCAGTTCCCTTATCCTTGGTTCTCTAAAGCAGATATTTAATTAATTTTCCCCGCTTCATTTATTGAAAACCCTAGGCTAATCTGGCCGGCCCAGAAAATAGACAGGTGCCAATGCACTGATGTCCTGAAAATGTTACGAAAATCTGCCCTAAGAAATAACATTCACTGTTTCTGTTCTTATTGGCGGACCACTATTCCAGACATCCAATTTTAATGTTATAATTGTTGTGATCCGTCTATATATGCATGAGCCCCGGTTCTGACTGGATAATACTCCTCTATAACACAACAGTTATGTATCTTTTTTTTTTTCTGTTGCACTCTGTGTTACTTTCCCTCCAACACCCGGGATGGTTGCTAACATCTCAGGGGGAAACGCCGTTTACTCCAGGCTCAGGGCCTGTTTAATTCATGTTTTGGGTTTTCCTGTTACGTGGTGTTAAGATGCTATCGTTAGTAATAATGCAATTTTTGGTTGGCTGTTTAACATTTAATATATATTTTTAAATACAAATATTGTGCATTAACCTTGTAAAATGGATATGTTGAATCACTTTTTGTAATATGCATAATGTTTTGATGTGGTCTTATGGGCGATAAATCGCAAACACACGTAGGGGGATATTGAAGCTTCCCAAAAAGGGTTTAAATTTACAAATATACATAGCGAAGATTAAGGCTTTTTTAGCGTTACAAAACAAAAATACAAATGATGACTGGGTGTTCCAAAAGAAGTTAAATCAGAAAATACATAGGGGATAATTGAGGCTGCAAAAAAAAAATAAAAAAAAAACATAGTGATTGTTTAGGCTTCCTTGGAAGCATAATTCAGCATCATCAAATTGAAGACTGGTTTCTATGATCATTATTCTCCAATTCTATGATCTCCAACCTGATGTATCAGTTCGTGTCGAAAACAATCCCGAATCATAACAAATGGCTGTCAACATTCTTCTCTCATTGTTTTTCCTCTGTCTCTCTTTTCCAAAAAAAGATCCTGTTGTCATGACATGATCCAGTATTTTTTATTTCCCATATTTTGGGACACAACTGTCTGATGCTTGTGAAAATTTTACAGACATTTCAAAACGTTTCCATCATTAATTTTGACTTTCCATTAAATTCTCAGCTTTCTTCTATAAAACTATGACTTTGAGCCCCGAGCGGGAAACAATGATTTTTTGCATGGGAGAAGGACGAAAAGTGCTAGTCACAGAGGCTGGAACTTCAATAAACCCTCCCCACGACGCATGACGGCATAAGTGAAAGAAAAAAAACAACTAACTGCCCAGGATTCACGTCCATACTTACAATGATTATATTTCAACATGTCCATATTTTACAATGATTTTACGCAAACATGTCCAGGATTCAGTCCATTTTCTTACAATGATTTATAAAATGTCCAGGATTCACGTCCATATCTTACAATGATATACATGTCCAGGATTCATGTCCATATCTTACAATGATTATATGCAAAATGTCCAGGGTTCACGTCCATATCTTTTCAATGATTATATGCAACATGTCCAGGATTCAGTCCATATTTACAATGATTTTATGCAAAATGTCCAGGATTCATGTCCATATCTTACAATGATTATATGCAACATGTCCAGGATTCACGTCCATATTTACAATGATTTTAGCAACATGTCCAGGATTCAGTCCATATCTTACAATGATTATATGGACATGTCCAGGGCCAGTCCATTCTTACAATGATTATAGCAACATGTCCAGGATTCATGTCCATATTTTACAATGATTTTAGAAAAATGTCCCCGGATTCATGTCCATATCTTACAATGATTTTATGCGACATGTCCAGGGGGGGGTTCACCATATCTTACCAAAGATTTTATGCGACATGTCCAGGGTTTACGTCCATATCTTTCAATGATTATATGCAACATTTTCCAGGATTTATGTCTATCTTACATGATTAATGCAACATGTCCAGGATTCAGTCCATATCTTACAATGGTTATATGCAACATGTTTCCCGGATTCATGTCCATATCTTACAATGATTTTATGCAACATGTCCAGGATTCACGTCCATATCTTACAATGAATTTTATGCAACATGTCCAGGATTACTCCTATCTTACAATGATTTTTATGGGCATGTCCAGGGTTCATGCCTATCTTACAATGATTATTTTGCAACATGTCCAGGATTCATTTTTTATCTTACAATGATTATATGCAACATGTCCAAAGGGTTCATGTCCATATCTTACAATGATTTATTTCAAAATGTCCAGGGTTCACGTCCAAAATTTTTTACAAAAGATTATATGCAACAGGGCCAGGATTTACGTCCATATTTTCAATGAAAATTAACAGCCAGGATTTACTTTATATTTTTTGTTATTTTGCCAATGTCCCCGGAATTTTACCTCCCTATTTAAAAGTTATATGCAACCCTGTCCCGGATTCACGTCCATATTTTCAATGCTTAAAATGCAACATTTTCCAGGATTCACTCCCTATCTTACAATGATTTTTATGCAACATGTCCAGGATTCACGTCCATATCTTTCAATGATTTAGAAAAATGTCCAGGATTTACCCATATCTTTTCAATTTATTTATGCAAAATGTCCAGGATGCAGTC
>JACEFZ010016751.1:0-19527 GCA_014155875.1 Cepaea nemoralis
AAATCAGGCATCTTCGAGTTACACACCATTGTTTCGTCTTCGTTAGCAAATATGGTAGGACTGTCAAAGGTCGAATTCGCCCTCTCATACAACGCTCCTTGCTGGAATCTGACTCGACGATTATTAGATATGTTTTTCATCTGTTGCTGTGTCTTCAACTAATATTCTTCTTCTCTTCCTCTGCTTACGTCAAGTGAAACATAGGCGGAGGTGTAAAGATTTTTTATGCACTATTTCTAATGCTCTTTGTAAGTTAGTGATCATTTCTCTAAAGTTCTTCTTGATACCATCACTCTATTTTTTACGCGGTCTTTCCCTTGCTCTGTATTCATTATAGTTCTTCATTGCGCTCTTCGGCTAATAATAGTTCAAATATAGTCTTCAAAATCTTCCTCTGTTTATCGCTGTTTAACTTCCATATGCTAATTGACCCAACAGTTCAGGGGGCATAATATGGTCAGTAACGCTTTGGCCGCCTTTACCTCCGCGAAGCAAAATATCTGGTATGGATACATGTTGCTGGGTGGCAGACCTGGTCTATATGTTGCTGGGTGGCAGACCTGGTCTATATGTTGCTGGGTGGCAGACCTGGTCTATATGTTGCTGGGTGCCAGATCTGGTCTATATGTTGCTGGGTGGCAGACCTGGATGTTGCAGGGTGGCAGACCTGGTCTATATGTTGCTGGGTGCCAGATCTGGTCTATATGTTGCTGGGTGGCAGACCTGGTCTATATGTTGCTGGGTGGCAGACCTGGTCTATATGTTGCTGGGTGGCAGACCTGGATGTTGCAGGGTGGCAGACCTGGTCTATATGTTGCTGGGTGGCAGACCTGGTCTATATGTTGCTGGGTGGCAGACCTGGTCTATATGTTGCTGGGTGGCAGACCTGGCCTATATGTTGCTGGGTGACAGACCTGGTCTATATGTTGCTGGGTGGCAGACCTGGTCTATGTGTTGCTGGGTGGCAGACCTGGTCTATGTGTTGCTGGGTAGAAGACCTGATCTATGTGTTGCTGGGTGGCAGATCTGGTCTATATGTTGCTGGGTGGCAGATCTGGTCTATGTGTTGCTGGGTGGCAGATCTGGTCTATGTGTTGCTGGATGGCAGACCTGGTCTATATGTTGCTGGATGGCAGACCTGGTCTATATGTTGCTGGGTGGCAGATCTGGTCTATGTGTTGCTGGGTGGCAGATCTGGTCTATGTGTTGCTGGGTGGCAGACCTGGTCTATATGATGCTGGGTGGCAGACCTGGTCTATATGTTGCTGGGTGGGAGACCTGGTCTATATGTTGCTGGATGGCAGACCTGGTCTATATGTTGCTGGGTGGGAGACCTGGTCTATATGTTGCTGGGTGGCAGACCTGGTCTATATGTTGCTGGGTGGCAGACCTGGTCTATATGATGCTGGGTAGCAGACCTGGTCTATATGTTGTTGGGTGGCAGATCTGGTCTATGTGTTGCTGGGTGGCAGATCTGGTCTATATGTTGCTGGATGGCAGACCTGGTCTATATGTTGCTGGATGGCAGACCTGGTCTATATGTTGCTGGGTGGCAGATCTGGTCTATGTGTTGCTGGGTGGCAGATCTGGTCTATGTGTTGCTGGGTGGCAGACCTGGTCTATATGATGCTGGGTGGCAGACCTGGTCTATATGTTGCTGGGTGGGAGACCTGGTCTATATGTTGCTGGATGGCAGACCTGGTCTATATGTTGCTGGGTGGGAGACCTGGTCTATATGTTGCTGGGTGGCAGACCTGGTCTATATGTTGCTGGGTGGGAGACCTGGTCTATATGTTGCTGGGTGGGAGACCTGGTCTATATGTTGCTGGGTGGCAGACCTGGTCTATGTGTTGCTGGGTGGCAGATCTGGTCTATGTGTTGCTGGGTGGCAGATCTGGTCTATGTGTTGCTGGGTGGCATACCTGGTCTATATAATGCTGGGTTACAGACCTGGTCTATATAATGCTGGGTGGCAGACCTGGTCGGGTAGAATATTCTTCTTTTTTAGACAGTCCTGCTTTAAGGGCATGGAAACCCTTGGGAAAACATCACTGGGTCAACGTATTCTGCTGCTGCTTGTGACTTGTACCCACCCAATGGTGCAAACCCTTTAACAACTCACATCACACCCGCCTATCTGTTGCCATCAGTAGTATGTCATGTTGTATTCAGGTATACTTTATGGTGCAGCACCATAATGTTTTTTACTATATAAAAAGTCTATCACCACAACCGAAACGTCACAAAAACGGACCACAAGTGACACAGATATTATGAACTTGGCGGGTGATTTTCTTGATTCTGGATGACTATTTCCGGTTGTCGTGATGACTACTTCCGGTTGTCACTTCCGGTCCCGAGGGGTCGGCGGTGGCGGCGGCGGGTGGGGCGGACAATGAGACAAGCACCGGTCATGTGGAATAGTTAGATAAGTAGTCCAAATAGTTGCCGGGTTCGAGTCCCAGTGTGCGTTTGTGTGTGTGTGTGTGTGCGTGTGTGTGTGTGTGTGTGTGTGTGTGTGTGTGTGTGTGTGTGTGTGTGTGTGTGTGTGTGTGTGTGTGTGTGTGTGTGTGTGTGTGTGGTGTACGCGACCTCCAGTCATGTAGATCCCCTTCGCTGAGGAGACCGAAGTCAATATGACAGAAAATGATTTAGTCCATCTCTCGAGCTAACCCGAGTACGTCAAGTTATGATCGCATGAATAACCTTTTGCACGGCTCAGTATGCTAATTCGACAGGTTTCCTTACCCATGTTTTAACATTACGCGCATGGTGGAAATCTGGTTTATGACTATACTAACCAGATAAAGAATTTTATTTTAAAAAATTAACCCTTACACACGTAATAACGCCAAGATTTCTTGTATGTATACTGGCGAGTAGGTACGTCAATAAAAAAAACTCTAGTCCTCCTTTAAAATAAGCCATAACTTCCCGAGATAATCATTAAATTATGTAATATTATTAAACAAATAACGTCCCTTTTTACAAACATAAATAGAATTAAACCAAGGGACACGAGTCGTTTCTTATGTCGCCCCTTTTACACACTAAACTCCCCTGACCGCCAATCGTTACCTGGGCGCACAAGCAACAAGTGACGCTTCACCGAACACGCCCCGCGAGAAAAATACAAGGGCTAGCCAGCGACGGCCGTACGAGATTTTCCGATACCACTTAACCATAACGCTTCACCGACCACGAGCCGAGCGATATGACAATAGTCGCGGCCAGCGGTTACTGATAACCGCTAGATAAGAACCTGAAGGTAATTACCATTGACGACTAGGCGAGCTGTGGTCAAATATGCAGTGGTCATGCATACAAGAATTCAGTGCAAATATGTATTTTCTATTTGCTGTAAATCTCTCTCTCTCTCTCTCTCTCTCTCTCTCTCTCTCTCTCTCTCTCTCTCTCTCTATCTATCTATCTTCTCTCTCTCTCCTCGTCACTCTTCCTCTCTCTCTCTCTCGTCACTCTTCCTCTCTCTCTCTCGCTTTTCTCTATTCTCTCTCTTACTATCTCTATCATTCTCTCTTTTTCTCCCTCTACCTCTCTCTCTCATTCTCTCCTTCTCCATCTACTTCTCTAGCTCTCTCTCTCTCTCTCACCAAAGGTATCTCCCTCCCTACCTCTTTCTCCCTCTCTACCGCTCTCTCTCTCAATCTCGTCACTCTTCCTCTCTTTTCTTTAATCTCTCTCTATCTCTCACTATCTCTATCATTCTCTCTATTTCTCTCCCTAACTGGCTGTCTCTCTGTCTCTCTATCCCTATACCTCTCTGTCTCTCTCTCACTCTCTCTGTCCATTTCTCTCTCTCGATTTCTCTCTCTCTACCTCTCTCTATCACTCTCTCTGTCCCTATCTCTTTCTCTCACTCTCTCTCTCACACTATCTCTCTCGCTCTCTCTATCTCTATCTTTCTCTCTTTTTCTCTCCCTTGCTATCTCTTTCACTCTCTCACTCTCTCTGTCCCTATCTCTTTCTCTCGCCTTCTTTATCTCTCTCTCTCTCTCTCTCCCTATCTCTCTCTCTTTCTCACTTTGTAGTCTGTCCAATGAATAGCACTGTTACCAAAAACTAATAACACATGAATGTGTGTGTATGTATGTGTGCGCGCATGTAGGTGTGTGTGCATGTGTGTGCGTGCGTGTATGTACATGCGTGTGTGTGTGTGTGTGTGTGTGTGTGTGTGTGTGTGTGTGTGTGTGTGTGTGTGTGTTCTATAAATTACAGGACAGCGCAGTAAATCTCAACATTCGTGCTTCCTGTGCAAGCTTGCCGTTGTCTTTCTGAACAACCGGCACCCATGATCGTCTGTAGTGTCTGTAATCAGGATTATCATCAACATCATCACCCACCACCACGAACAAAATCATCATCATCATCATCATCATCATCAGCATCATCAGCTGAAGGTGACCGATCGGGTGACTCACCACAGGGCTATGTCGGCGGAGTGAACGAACGTGAACGTGTTCAGACATGTCTTTGGGGAAAACTGGAGGATGATTCAGAGTGGACTGACAACATACCGATACATCCGATCAAAGATGGCGATGCTTCCGGTCATATGTCTAAGGTATACAATCGAAACACGTGACTAAAACCGGTAAAGATGGCGTCGCACTCGATCGCATGTGTAAGTGTACAACCGCGTGACTAAAACCGATCAAAGATGGCGCTGTAGCCGGTCTCATGCCTTATGGGATACATCCGAAACACGTGACTAATGGTCAAAGATGGACTCGCATCCGGTCACATGGTCAGACAATATTCTGATGAGTCATTCTACGTAAGCAAATACCGTGTATAAGACGACTAGCATTCGTCGAATAGAAGTACTGGGCTCAGTGATCAGCAAAGTAGCACATCTTCTATGTTGCCTGGTTTGAAGACTGGTGATTCTTGGTTCTTCATCCCAGCTCTGTCATTAGACATGTTGTTCTGCAAGAAACCTACTTCTTGTAGTCAGACAACCGTAGACCCATATGAGACAACATTTGATCTGCTTGACGACTCTTCTTCAGATGAAAATAGTGACCCTCTGTCTAGCGGTCATGAACCAGCCTCTGAGTTTCTCAAGAAAATCAATGCTTTGTGGAATGAAAACTATCCTACCGCTGGTTTCCGAAGTTGCTCCTCTGTCGCAGCAGATGAAATACAACACCCATCGAGAAAGGTATGTATAAATAGTAACGGTCACACTCATAGTTTCCAAGAACAGGTGTGTTAGTTCCGCTGTCTAATGGTACATTCTATTATCTGGTACTCTTTATTTCACTATGAATTACTAGACGCTGAAGCCTTATAAGTTTCAATGTGATTTTTTCTCCTCTCCAGGTAAATTTTGCAACAGATCCTCACCTCTTGACAGTTCATAGCGTTGACACCGAAGAACGCAATGGCAACTGGCACCATGTAATCAGAGAACGAGAGAATTTTGAGCGACGTATACTAGAGATGGACCAAATGCTAACCCCAGTCCTGGGGACCAGTCACAGAGTCAAAGTCCTGGAGCAGAGAAAAAAGTCAAGAACAACAGTGAAAGAGGCCGAGATAGTCTAACCCCCGTATGGTAACTGGTAATTAAAATTAAAAAATATCAATCCACACTAGCGGACGAGTATTAAAACACCTACATAAAAACAAGATGGCTGTAATATACTTACAACCATGTCTTTAATAGCTGACCAGGCCTCAATACGAAGAAAACTACAAAGGGTGTGAGGAGACTGTATATGTATATCACAGGTATTCTGACTTCGCAGACTATAGCTCACAATGACTACAACACAAGTAACTTGGCGCCCTCTACACTATCTATTTCATCATGGTTAGAGGTCATGTGGCGATCATGACCCGCATTCCCCAACCCAGCTCAAACATACAACAGGTCAACGAGCGGGTAGTAGAACGCTTAGTCGCGCCATACAGACAGCCACGTCAGCGTAATCTGAACTGCTTGACCTATGAAACTGGCTGAAACCGGTTTTACGCGTGGCTCAAAAACTAGTATATAAACCCGAGGCTGGTAACACTCAACCATCGTGATCAGAAGATGACTACAGACCTCAAGACTGTACCTGCTAACTGGGTCTACATGACTCGTAGTGGTGAGACTATTAGACCAGTGGGCGGTGGTGATAAGGCCGTGTTTGTATCATCCTACAGATGAACGAGTACGTTACACATCCGAAGATTTTATGGTGAATCCGACAAGAAGTTCCCGACTAAGAATGGAATGACACTTACTCGGCAAGAATATGAACAGATGATCGCCATGCATCGCGAGATCCTAACTGACTTTGATAGACTCAACCAAGTTATCCAAACCAGTAACGAAGTCAAACAAGGTACTAACAGAGACAACCAAGTCAGTAACCAAAACATTCAAGTCAGTGCTCATGGCAAACAAGACACTACCAGAACCAATCAAGTCCAAAACACTCAAGTCAGCGCTCAAGTTAAACAAGGAACTAACCGAAACCACCAAGTAGATGCATTCTATACGACCAGTTTTCAACCCAGCTGCAGTCAGATGTGTGATGACCCTGCAACCAGATGTGTGATGAACCCAATAGCCAGCTGTTTGACGTGCAACAAGACATCAACCGAAGCAAGCAAGTCCAACACACTCAAGACAGTACTCAAGTCAAACAGGGTACTAAACGAAACCACCAAGTAGACGCATACTATACAGCCAGTTATCAACCCAGCTACAGTCAGATGTGTGATGACCCCAGCAACCAGATAGGTGAAGAGCCCAATAGCCAGCTGTTTGATATGCCCAACACTCAGATGATTGATGGCCCGATTGTATACAATACTCAGATGTCAGCCCACCAAGCAGGAGACCAGTCTTATGACTACATACCAAGTGACCTATACATACCAGACTACCAGCCGGAAAAACCAACCTACTCAGACAGTGGTGTGAAGAAACCCAGAAACAACATACAATTTGTATAGCTCTGTATGTGAAAATAAAATGATGTGATGATACTATGTATACCGGCTCATATCACATCATCCATTTCGTATAATGACATTATGCATGTAAAATGTACTGAAATACTGTAAATAAACAGGTATATAGATTATAATTACGTCTTGTTTGTTGAATATTTAGTGTTTACGGTGTATATACTTGTCATATGGTGAGAGAATGAAGAGTAAAAACCTTGGTAAAGTAATAAAATTTGTTAGCCAAATAGGAAAAATTGTGGCGACATTTCAACCAGACTTATAAAAAACTCAGTCAAACATATGAAAAGTAGGAAAATTTGTTAACCAAAGTGAAAAATGGTGGTCACATTTCAACCAAACTTATAAAAATCTCAGTCAAACTTATGAAAAGTAGGAACATTTGTTAACCAAATGTGAAAAGGTTAACCACATTTCAAACCAAACTTATAAAAATCTCAGTCAAACATATGAAAAGTAGGAACATTTGTTAACCAAATGTGAAAAGTTTGGCCAACTTTCACCCAAACTTATGAAAAGTGGGAAATTTTGTTGTCCAGATGTGAAAAGTTTGACCAAATCTCACCC
The DNA here is from genome assembly GCA_014155875.1 of Cepaea nemoralis. Lineage (NCBI taxonomy): Eukaryota > Metazoa > Mollusca > Gastropoda > Stylommatophora > Helicidae > Cepaea > Cepaea nemoralis. The sequence continues at coordinate 7,555 of JACEFZ010016751.1, forward strand.
AAACTTATGAAAAGTAGGAATCTTTGTTAACCAAATGTGAAAAGGTTAGCCGAATTTCAAACAAAACTTATATAAATCTCACTCAAACATATGAAAAGTAGGAAAATTTGTTAACCAACCGTGAAAAGTTTGGCCAACTTTCACCCAAACTTATGAAAAGTGGGAAATTTTGTTGTCCAGATGTGAAAAGTTTGACCAAATTTTCACCCAAACTTATGAAAATTAGGAAACTCTGTTAACTAAAGGGTAAAATTCTTGGCCAAGTAAGAAAATGTGTTAACCAAATGTGAAAAGTTTAGCCAAATTTCAAACCAAACTTATAAAAATCTCAGTCAAACACATGAAAAGTAGGAAAATTTGTTAACTAAACGTGACAAGTTTGGCCAACTTTCACCCAAACTTATGAAAAGTGGAAAATTTTGTTGTCCAGATGTGAAAAGTTTGACCAAAGCTCACCCAAACTCATGAAAAGTAGGAAACTTTGTTAACCAAATGGCAAAAATCTTGGCCAAGTAAGAAAAGGTGTTGACCAAACGTGAAAAGTTTGACCAACTTTCACCCAAACTTATTAAAAGTGGGAAATTTTGTTGTCCAGCTGTGAAAAGTTTGACCAAACATCCCTCACCCAAACTCATAAAAAGTAGGAAACTTTATTAACCAAATGTGAAAAGTTTGGCTAAAGTTCATTGAAACTTATAAAAAAGTAGGAAACTTTGTTAACCAAATGTGACAATTTTTGGACAAGTGAAGAAATATTTCAGCCAAAACTTATAAAAAAGTAGGAAATTTTGTTAACAAAATAGGAAAAATTTAAGCCAAATTTCAGCCAAAACTTATAAAAAGTAGGACAATTCCTTAACCAAATGGGAAAAATATCTCACGTTGTCATTTTAAATACCCAACCTGCTAGAGATATTCGTCTGTCCCCTAGGCAAACAACAGTTGTATTTCAGAAAATTAAATGTATCTCATGTAATAAGTCACTATGGTTGAATGAAAAAATAAAATTTCTACAATTAAATTGTACAAAAATTAAAAATTACATTTCTACATGAACCATTCAAAGTGGAAACATAAAAGAGAAATTTAATCGTGTGTTGCCGGGGCCCATAAGGGAAGCAAAGAATAGCAACACTGTAGCCTACCACGCATATCGTAAGAGGCGACTAAGGAGGCTTGATGGTTCCGTCGCCCTGCTACTGAGTGAGTGCGTGGCGCGACACTGTGAACTGTGAGTGTCGTGTGAAGTGCTTTTGAATCTGCCCAAGTTTTTATTTTTGGAACGTGACTGCATGTTCGGAGCGATGGCAGGTGGCTATGAGATGAATTGGGTGTTTCGTGGGGAACTGGTGTGTTGACATTCTGGCGGCGACATTATGCACAGTGTATCTGTGCGGGCTGTTGTTTGTCGAGACTCCTGTCTTTTCCACTTTTCACATTGGGCAGTGGGGAGCGTTTTGTGTGATATTCACTGGCACAGGAATGGAGCATAATGGGGACGACCCGTTGATGCGACTAACTAACTAACTAACTAACTGACTTGAATGTTTTGGTTACTTACTTGGTTGTCTCTGTTAGTACCTTATTTAACTTCGTTACTGGTTAGGATAACTTGGTTGAGTCTATCAAAGTCAGTTAGGATCTCGCGATGCATGGCGATCATATGTTCATATTCTTCCGAGTAAGTGTCATTCCATTCTTAGTCGGGAACTTCTTGTCGGATTCACCGTAAAAATCTTCGGATATGTAACGTACTCGTTCCTCTGTAGGATGATACAAACACGGCCTTATCACCACCGCCCACTGGTCTAATAGTCTCACCACTACGAGTCATGTAGACCCAGTTTGCAGGCACAGTCTTGAGGTCTGTAGTTATCTTCTGATCACGATGGTTGAGTGTTACCAGCCTCGGGTTTATATACTAGTTTTTGAGCCATGCGTAAAACCGGTTTCAGCCAGTTTCATAGGTCAAGCAGTTCAGATTACGCCGACGTGGCTGTGTGTTTGGCGCGACTAAGCGTTCTACTACCCGCTCGTTGACCTGTTGTATGTTTGAGCTGGGTTGGGGAATTCGGGTCATGATCGCCACATGACCTCTAACCATGATGAAATTGATAGTGTAGAGGGTGCCAAGTTACTTGTGTTGTAGTCATTGGGAGCTATAGTCTGCGAAGTCAGAATACCTGTGATATACATATACAGTCTCATCACACCCTTTGTAGTTTTCTTCGTATTGAGTCCTGGTCAGCTATTAAAGACATGGTTGTAAGTATATTACAGCCATCTTGTTTTTATGTAGGTGTTTTAATACTCGTCCGCTAGTGTGGATTGATATTTTTTAATTTTAATTACCAGTTACCATACGGGGGTTAGACTATCTCGGCCTCTTTCACTGTTGTTCTTGACTTTTTTCTCTGCTCCAGGACTTTGACTCTGTGACTGGTCCCCAGGACTGGGGTTAGCATTTGGTCCATCTTTAGTATACGTCGCTCAAAATTCTCTAGTTCTCTGATTACATGGTGCCAGTTGCCATTGCGTTCTTCGGTGTCAACGCTATGAACTGTCAAGAGGTGAGGATCTATTGCAAAATTTACCTGGAGAGGAGAAAAAAACCACATTGAAACTTATAAGGGTTCAGCGTCTAGTAATTCATAGTGAAATAAAGAGTACCAGATAATAGAATGTACCATTAGACACCGGAACTAACACACCTGTTCTTGGAAACTTAGTGTGACCGTTACTATTTATACATACCTTTCTCGATGGGTGTTGTATTTCATCTGCTGCGACAAAGGAGCAACTTCGGAAACCAGCGGTAGGATAGTTTTCATTCCACAAAGCATTGATTTTCTTGAGAAACTCAGAGGCTGGTTCATGACCGCTAGACAGAGGGTCACTATTTTCATCTGAAGAAGAGTCGTCAAGCAGATCAAATGTTGTCTCATATGGGTCTACGGTTGTCTGACTACAAGAAGTAGGTTTCTTGCAGAACAACATTTCTAATGACAGAGCTGGGATGAAGAACCAAGAATCACCAGTCTTTAAACCAGGCAACATAGAAGATGTGCTACTTTGCTGATCACTGAGCCCAGTACTTCTATTCGACGAATGCTAGTCGGTTTATACACGGTATTTGCTTACGTAGAATGACTCATCAGAATATTGTCTGACCATGTGACCGGATGCGAGTCCATCTTTGACCATTAGTCACGTGTTTCGGATGTATCCCATAAGGCATGAGACCGGCTACAGCGCCATATTTGATCGGTTTTAGTCACGCGGTTGTACACTTACACATGCGATCGAGTGCGACGCCATCTTTTCCGGTTTTAGTCACGTGTTTCGATTGTATACCTTAGACATATGACCGGAAGCATCGCCATCTTTGATCGGATGTATCGGTATGTTGTCAGTCCACTCTGAATCATCCTCCAGTTGTCCCCAAGGACATGTCTGAATACGTTCACGTTCATTCACTCCGCCGACATAGCCCTGTGGTGAATCACCCGATCGGTCACCTTCAGATGATAATGATGATGATGATGATGATGATGATGATGATGATGATTATGATGATGATGATGATGATGATGATGAGCATGATGATGATGATGATGATGATGATGATGATGATGATGATGATGATGATGATGATGATGATGATGATGATGATGATGATGATGATGATGATGATGATGATGATGATGATGATGATGATGATGATGATGATGATGATTTTGTTCGTGGTGGTGGGTGATGATGTTGGTGGTATTCCTGATTACAGACACTACAGACGATCATGGGTGCCGGTTGTTCAGAAAGACAACGGCAAGCTTGCCCAGGAAGCACGAATGTTGAGATTGACTGCGCTGTCCTGTAATTGATAGCATACACACACGCATGTATATACACGCACGCACACACATGCACACACACCTACATGTGCGCACACATGCACACACACACACACACACACATACACACACACACACATTCATGTGTTATTAGTGTTTGGTTACAGTGCTATTCATTGGACAGGCTACAAGGTGAGAAAGAGAGAGAGAGATAGGGAGGGCGAGAGAGAGAGAGACAGAGAGAGAGAGAGAGAGAGAGAGAGAGAGAGAGAGAGAGAGAGAAAGAGAGAGAGATAAAGAAGGCGAGAGAAAGAGATACGGACAGAGAGATTGAGAGAGTGAAAGAGATAGCAAGGGAGAGAAAAAGAGAGAAACATAGAGATAGAGAGAGCGAGAGAGATAGTGTGAGAGAGAGTGAGAGAGAGAGGTAGAGAGAGAGAGAAAACGAGAGAGAGAGAGAAATGGACAGAGAGGGTGAGAGAGAGAGACAGAGAGGTATAGGGATAGAGTGTGAGACAGCCAGTTAGGGAGAGAAATAGAGAGAATGATAGAGATAGTGAGAGATAGAGAGAGATTAATGAAAAGAGAGGAAGAGTGACGAGAGAGAGAGAGAGTGGTAGATAGGGAGAAAGAGGTAGGGAGGGAGATACCCAGGATGAGAGATAGAGCTAGAGAGGTAGATGTAGAAGGAGAGAAGGAGATAGAAAGAGAGAGAGTGAGAGAGAGAGGTAGAGGGAGATAAAGATAGTATAGAGAGTATGATAGAGATTGTAAGAGAGAGAGAGAATAGAGAAAAGAGAGAGAGAGAGGAAGAGTGACGAGGGAGAGAGAGAGAGGAAGAGTGACGAGGGTGAGAGGGATAGAGAGAGAGGGGAGAGAGAGAGAGAGAGAGAGAGAGAGAGAGAGAGAGAGAGAGAGAGAGAGAGAGATTACAGCAAAAAGAAAATACATATTTGCACTGAATTCTTGTATGCATGACCACTGCATATTTGACCACAGCTCGCCTAGTCGTCAATGGTAATTACCTTCAGGTTCTTATCTAGCGGTTATCAGTAACCGCTGGCCGCGGCTATTGTCATATCGCTCGGCTCGTGGTCGGTGAAGCGTTATGGTTGAGTGGTATCGGAAAATCTCGTACGGCCGTTGCTGGCTAGCCCTTGTATTTTTCTCGCGGGGCGTGTTCGGTGAAGCGTCACTTGTTGCTTGTGCGCGCATGTAACGATTGGCGGTCAGGGGAGTTTAGTGTGTAAAAGGGGCGACAAGAGAAACGACTCGTGTCCCTTGGTTTAATTCTATTTATGTTTGTAAAAAGGGACGTTATTTGTTTAATAATATTACATAATTTAATGATTATCTCGGGAAGTTATGGCTTATTTTAAAGGAGGGGTAGAGTTTTTTTATTGACGTACCTACTCGCCAGTATACATACAAGAAATTTTGGCGTTATTATGTGTGTAAGGGTTAATTTTTAATAAAATTCTGTATCTGGTTAGTATAGTCATAAACCAGATTTCCACCATGCTCGTAATGTTAAAACATGGGTAAGGAAACCTGTCGAATTAGCATACTGAGCCGTGCAAAAGGTTATTCATGCGATCATAACTTGACGTACTCGGGTTAGCTCGAGAGATGGACTAAATCATTTTCTGTCATATTGACTTCGGTCTCCTCAGCGAAGGAGATCTACATGACTGGAGGTCGCGTACATCGCACTACACACACACACACACACACACACACACACACACACACACACTGGGACTCGAACCCAGCAATTATTTGGACTACTTATCTAAGTATTCCACATGACCGGTGCTTGTCTCGTTGTCCGCCCCGCCCGCCGCCGCCGCCCACCCCTCGGGACCGGAAGTGACAACAGGAAGTAGTCATCACTACAACCGGAAGTAGTCACCCAGAACCAAGAAAAACACCCGCCAAGTTCAAAATATCTTGGTCACTTGTGGTCCGTTTTAGTGACGTTTCGGTTGTGGTGATAGACTTTTTATATAGTAAAAAATTATGGTGCTGCACCATAAAGTATACCTGAATACAACATGACATACTACTGCCATCTCCAGCAGCTCCCTTCATGTTCTCCCTATATAATTCATCATTGCCTCTAATTCTCTTCTCCATGTGTGTTAGGTCTCCCTCTGTTTCGTTTACTATGTGGATTCCAGAGAAATAATTTACTGTTATCAGACTACGTGTGTCCTATCCGGCGCCATCATCACCTCTTGATTCGCTGAAATCTGTCTAGTTCTGTCATCCCATCTTAGTCCATCCATTCCCCGCAGGCGGCAGTAAAGGAATGTTTGTAGTATATAAGTAATTGTATTAGTCGACCTCTGTGTTTCTGATCCATACATCAATACTGATCTGTCACTTGAGTTAAATATTCTACGTTTGGAGCTAAATGTCATACCGTTATATTCCACAAATTAACCTACTGCTATAAAAGCTCATTTTACCTTTAGTATTCTTTGTTTAATATCTCCAACTGTTCCTCTATTAAAAAGTAGGCGTTTGTGGAGTGGCAGTAACCGAAGACGTCTATGTAGGTTAGAAAGCTTACCGACAATTCTAACCTACACTAACGTCTTCGGTTACTGCCACTCCACAACCGCCTACTTTTTAATAAGGCTAAACTAATTCACAAAATCCTATTTCAAAATGCTCCAAGCGACCTTTGGCCATTGTTTAAATATAACGCTAGACATAGCGAACGACTAAATATACTTCATGTCCCTACACCAGGATAGACTTATATAAAACAAGCTTAGCATACTCTGCCGCTCAGTTGTGGAACAATCTTCCACAAGAAATCAAAGACTCTACCAGTCATGTTACATACATTCGCAACCTGTTTGAACACTACCTCAGTACGGACCACATTCCCCCATAAACAAAAACTAAAAAAAGACAATAATAACGGTAAATTATCTCAAACGACAACTAGCCAAAAAACATTCCCATATGTATGGCTCGTTACGCATTCCTTAGGTATTTATAATGCCCATGTTAAACATGCCTCAGTGAGTCATTTGTTATTGATTATTTTCCATGCGTTTTAATACTTATTGTTCTTTTGTTGTCAAAAATATGCTTCATAAGAGATGTTGAATGAAAGAATGAATGAGAGGAAATAGAGAAGAAGGGCAAATTGTCAGACGGGCCTCCGTGCCCAATTCTTAACACTTTGAAAATAAAGAATTTCGTTCGTTCGTTCGTTCTATCTTAGTCTACATTGTTGCCTAAATAGCTGTATTTTAAGTGAAGTTTCCTCAAGGGAGATCTGATTATAATCTGTTTAATTTATTCTCAGTATTGTTGTCTTGTGACTTTGAATGTTTAAACCTTATTGGTGTAACACCCTTTCAAGTGTGTTAAGTGTCTCTTGCACCTGATTCCGTGTGTGAGACGGGAGGGATGCGTCGTCAGAAAAATCCATATCACCAAGCTTCAAATAAATTGAACTCCATTTCTGACAGCAGTTACTGTTATAGTATTTATTTTTATATTCTGATTTCACATGTATATGTTACTTTCTTTCCCATCATGAAGAACTCACTTCATGTCTGTAAATGTTGCCCTTATTAAACTAGTGATTTTCTGTAGAATGTCGTGGTGACTCATCACTTTCCAAAGGGATTCCCCATGAATGCTGCCACTAGCCATAGTCTAAAGTTCAATATAAGATGGCAAGGTCAGTTTGATGCTCTATTATTAAGCATAATAAAGATCATCATGAAGAGGATTGATAAAAAAAGGGCCGTGAAACCAGGGGCAAAAGCTTCAACATGAGAACCGTTTGTGAGAAATGCAGAGAATACACTTCAGATCTTCATATTTGCTTCAAATACTACAGTAAAGGTCTTTGATTGAGTTCAACATCATAAATTGTGAACATCATGAGTGATTTAGGGTTTCCAGCACATCTAATCCACCTAATCCAGTCATTATATCAAGCTGAAATATACACATGTTCGCACAGTAATATCAATTATTTACCATTGTAATTTTAAATTGACTATCATGTCTTTCTGTTTGCACACAACTGGCCTATGTAGTCGTTTGTTAAAGTTTACAGAAGCCATTATGATTCATCTAAATAGGCCAGTTTTGTGCAAACAGAAAGACATGATAGTCAGTTATGTCAAATATGCCAGGCAATAAATCGTACAATCTATGGTTTGTGTCTTCGTTATTCAAATGAAAAAATTAAAAATGTCATCATTAGAAATGTCATGACGTAACTTCCTTGGAGCAAGATGGCGGGACATTTTTTAGTCCCATAGAATGGAACAGGTTTTTGCCTAAATGTTTGTAGTTTAAGTGTGTTTTTTTTTTTTTTTTGGAGGTGTAATGGAGTTCGGACCGTGCAACGGAGTTCGTGCACGCGCGCCCGGGTTCCCTTCGGCATATTATCGGCGCCCGATGGCGATACTTAAGCCAAACACGGCGACCAGACGACGACCGGCAAGGACACAGCGTGGTAAAAGAGCAGGCGCACGCAGAACGCGGTTAAAATGTGACAGATTGGACATCGGACACGTTCGAGTACTGTACTGGAACTGTGCATCATTTAGTCAACGCCTATCCATTCTTGAAAAACTACTCTACGGAAACGATATTGAGGTCTTACAAGAAACACAGCTCGGCGACGGAACAGTCAATGTCGCGGAATTTCAGGGCTTCTTTAACAGGCGGCATCTCGGACAGGCCATTCTAGTCCGCGACAACATACTGGTGTCTGAGATCGATATGTCCGCCAGGAACAGTGATGCCCTGCAAGTGCAGGTATTAAGAATAATGACTCCAGTGCAGTTTGTAATCGTGAACGTTTATGCGCGTAATGGGAAGGTCGACGTTCGACAATGGCTGAGTTTGTTCGTTATGGATGAAAGGCATATCATCTACTGTGGGGACTTCAATGCTAGAGGCAGTCAATGGGGGAATAGCATCACCAATAAACAGGGAGAAGATCTGGAGGATGCCCTGGCATCTGCTGCCCTAGTCTGTCTGAATGATGGGAAGGTCACTAGAATGGCCACTCGAACAGGTGATTCTGACAGCGTCAGTGACTTGGCCCTGGTGTCGTCCACCATCTCACCAAGGTGGCAGTGAGGCACACTGGGATACCACGACAGTGACCACTACTCTTGTGTCATCCTGATCGAGGAAGACAGGGCCAGGAGTCAAGGAAACAAGACAAATGCTTTCCCGTATGACAACACTGGTCAAGACGCCATAAGCAAGATCAGAAAAAGAAAACTAACTTCCTCCCGCAGGAGACAAGAAAGATGGTTGCAGCCACTACGGTGGAATGGAGAGGTCGAGAAGGCATGGCTGGGAAAGAGGCAGGCTGTCAAAGACTGGCAAAAAGCCAGAAAGGCTAGCATGCCACAGGGTGAGTTGGCGAACGTGAAGACTGAGGTCCATAGGACCATGACTTTATTCAAATTCTGCGCCAAACAGACCAACGTCGAGAAATGGGACGAGTTCTGCATGAAGATGTGCTCCAAGCGATCTCTTACGACATTCTGGCGCCTCCATAAGAGCATGAGCGGTTCTGCACAACGTAGGGGTATTCCAGACTTTGAAAGGCAGAGACCTGACATGGAAAAAGTCGGATGCGGATAAAGGTAAGGCCCTTCTTGCACTCTACATAGAGCATACTGACCAGAAAGACGAGCCCGCCAGTCAGAGGACCACAACGACACTCTCTCAGTTGAGCGAGGGGGTCGGGACAGACGATGAATGCATAATCACAGCTGAGACAATAAGTGTGATGCTCAAGAAATCACCTAACACCGCCCCAGGCTCAGAAGGCATCCGATGTGGTGACCTACTGGTGATGTCAGATGATGACATGGAAGAATTGGCCAGACAATTCAGCACCTGTATCCAGAGAGGTCAGATCAAAGAGGAATGGCTACATAGCTACGTGCTGCCGCTGCAAAAACCGAACAAAGACCATTCCAAGATAAGCGGCTAGAGAATCATTACGACGCAGAACACTGCTGGCAAGCAACTGGAGAAAATTGTAGCACACAGACTTGCTTGTGACACACACAGTGTGACTAATATGTCACTAAAAGTTCTGTGATCTGATAATCCTTGTACAGTAAAATAAATGTTTACTGTCACTTTGAAACAAAATGTTAATTGTTAATTTCTCACAGGAATTCACTATTTGGAAAACACAATGTTAATTGTTAATTTCTCTATATACATACTAGTGTCCCTGTTACTGGTGGTATTGTAAGTATCTTCACTCTAATATGACGAGAACTACCACGGAGGAATCACTCTGAGATGATCGTCGGTTCCTGCTCAGCAGAGGCCAGGTTATTGCAGACTGTCAGCGTGTTGGATGTCTAGGTATCTGAGCTCGGGCTCAAACAGGCAACAATAACTCCGTTAAATATAATATCTAACATTTATTGTATGTAGGCATACAGTGCGTTGGCGCAGTGGGTTTAACAAGCCCGCACTGAGTTGCATATCACAGAGGTTTAACATCATCACACATGGTTATCACAAACATTCTAAGCAAACTATCTAGCATATGTCTATGAACCCCAAATACACATGGGTCTAAACTATTGAGTCCCTCTAAGGCAGGCCCTGTTGCCTCTCCGATGTCCCGTCTGTCCTCTGGCTCTTCACACGTGTCGCAATCCGACACGGGTGGTAACTCTGTCCGAGTTCCTCGTGGACCCCGCAATAGGCGGGCCACATCAGTGTCCACGGGACAGTGGACTCACTGACCAGTCCTTCGAGAAGGTTCTGGATTACTCTGGCCTTCGAGGGTCTTACTTCTTTCCCTTGGGCGGGAGTTGTAGCCCTTGGCTAATATCTATTAACTCATGTTGGTTTACCGTATAATGTGAGGCTGTGACAGGAGTCCCCCCTCTCCCCCGATGTGATGGGTTATTATAGGGTAATTAGTTCTGTACTAATTCTGTCACAAAATCACATAAAGACGGTATTTGTAGTTTGGTGGACAGTAACTTGGTAACCTACATACTGGCATCAACACTCATGTATTCTCCCATACACCACTTCTCTGATTTGCTGAAGAGATCTCTCTCTCTCTCTCTCCTGTGTCCTTAAAAATGCTTATCTGACCGAAGTTACGTGACGTTTACTAGTTGTGTCTACAACCCGTCCTTCTCAAATTATCCTACTGATACCAAGATAATTAACCTCTGTATTAAAGAGGATTAACAAGTGTCGTGTCCTCCTTTAAAGTGTCGTCCCTGGAGTGAGGAGATCCGACACCCACATTATAATATTTTTTTCCTCTCAATATTCTGGAGAATCCACCAGCTTCCGTCCAACACACTCCATCAGCCTATGGACACCTTTTCCTATCACTCGCACACTGTCGTACTATGCCCCCTTCTCATACTTCCCCAACGCAACATACTCAACAACTCTTGCTTCTAAAAATTAATAAAGATTAATTTATTAAAATAAAAGTGTAACGTATATGAGACGTGTATGTGAAGAAAATGTGTGACGTGTTCTATAAAGTGTGTAGACTCTGACTCTCAGACAGCAACCCAGTCAGCTGATCCCAGCAAAGATAGACCACAGCACGTTACGTCAGAACATGTACTTCTCACCCGTTGCCGAAAACCATCTTGCCGGATACTGCTTTGCCTCTGTAGACCTCTGGTAATCCAATTTCATGAACATCCGAAATAGACACCGGTGGTATTAACAGTTAATCATGGACCGGTTGCACTCTACACAATGTCCGTTCCTAACGTTCCTTACCAAACTGCACAAGTCTTTGTAGTGTGTACGCAGTTAGGTTAGTTAGTTAGTTAGTCGACAGATCATCCTCGTTGCACATCGAACCATTCAGTCCATAAGTGCTAATTACTAATGTTAATTGTTACTGTACTAACACTAGGTACTCTTAGCCGGTTCTCGGTTCGTTACTACTGTCTGATGCTGTGTGGTGCATCAGTATGCATCACTCTCTTTGATGAATCAATTTCCTTCTAGCGTAAGTTACGTTTCTGTATGCAACCTTTATTGACTCTTGAACTGGTGTTCTTCAGAATGGGTTTTTTAATTCTTCCCAAAACGGGTTTTTCTGTAG
>JACEFZ010016752.1:0-15952 GCA_014155875.1 Cepaea nemoralis
AAAAAACCGGGTAAAAAAAAACCCGGGAAACATTAACCAAGGGAACCCTTTGGTTTTAATTTCTAAAGTGCAATGCAGTCCTGCAAACATGGATATAATAAGCGTCTTTACTTTTACAAATATAAGAGGTTAATTATACAATTACCATCTCATTCACTCAAACGTTCTCAGCCATTATAAGGGGAAAGTTACATGTAGCATCACGCATTCTGAAACAGAACTGCCAAAAGTAACTCGCAAGAGCAGTGTACAGTTTGGTTAAGAATGGTCATGATAGGCACTCAACGAATGTTCAGAGCGCACCAAGGTTTTGCAATATGCATTGAGCATAGTTTACAGTCACAAGCATATGCAAATCATCAAATCAGACAGACAATAGACATGGTAAGAATGTTTCACTGTGGTAGACATGACAGGTTTTGAGCGGCAGTTTTTAGTGTCACTGTACAACGATGTTCTGTCTTCATTTCCTATGGATTTGTCCATTTTGAAACTGATGAGGCTGCCAGACAGTCCATTGAAAAAGTCAATGGCATGTTATTGAATGGCAAGAAAGTGTATGTGGGTCGATTCATTCCTCGCAAAGAAAGGATTATGCTGATGGGTGACAAGCAGCGCAAGTATAACAATGTCTACATCAAGAATTTTGGTGATGAATTAGATGACGCAAAACTACGGGAACTGTTTGAAAATTATGGCAAGATCATCAGTGCAAATGGGTTTGGATTTGTCAGCTTTGAGGAGCCTGAGGCTGCTGAGAAGGCCGTCAGCATGCTCAATGGATCTGAGTTGGGAGGTAAACAGTTGTATTGTGGCCGTGCACAAAAGAAGACTGAACACCAAGCAGAGCTCAAGGAGAAGTTTGAGAAAATCAAGTTGGAGAGAATCAACCGCTATCAGGGTGTCAACTTGTACGTGAAGAATTTGGATGATGGTGTTGATGATGAAAGGCTGCGCAAGGAGTTCTCTCAATTTGGAACTATCACCAGTGCTAAGGTGATGGGAGAGGGTGGCAGGTCCAGAGGTTTTGGTTTTGTCTGCTTCAGCTCACCCGAGGAAGCTACAAAGGCTGTAACCGAAATGAATGGCCGCATAATTGTAGCCAAGCCTCTGTACGTGGCACTTGCTCAGCGCAAGGAGGACCGGCGTGCACATCTAGCCAGCCAACATATTCAGCGATTGGCATCACTGCGCCAGCCCAATAATCAGTATGGTTCTATGTTCAATGCTGGGGGTGCTGGCTACTTTGTTCCCACAATGCCTCAGGCCCAAAGAGGATTTTTCACCCCTGCAAATGTACCAACTATCAGACAAGCCCGCACCCCATGGGCTCCAGGCGTTAGACCTAACCAGGCTGCAGGATTTCAGACAATGCCAAACGAGATCCGCACTCGTCCCCCAGCTGCTCAAGCACACATGAGGCCGACAGCAATCAACTCGCGCCCAATCACAGGCCAGCCAATAGCTGCAGCAGGTGGTGTGCAGATTGCCGGAGTTGCACGTCCGCCAGGAGTTGCTGCAATGGCGGATCCTGGGTCTCGTCCAGCTCCATACCAACCAGGTCCACGTCAGATGCCTGGACAGCCTGGTCGTCCAATGCCACAGCCCCAGCAGGTCTGTGGTCATAGCAGGACAAGATCCGCTGACTGCCAGTATGCTTGCGGCAGATCCTCCCCGGAGCAGATGCTGGGTGAAAGACTGTTCCCTCTGACCCAACACATGTATCCAGAACTGGCTGGAAAGATCACTGGCATGCTGCTAGAAGTTGACAACTCTGAGCTGCTCCACATGCTGCAGTCCCAGGAGTCTCTGAAACTGAAGGTGGACGAAGCTGTTGCTGTGCTACAGGCCCACCAGGCTAAACAGTCACAGGCCACAAAGAAGGAGTAAAACAGTAGACTTCAGCCGTGAATTTTTTTGGTAAAATTCACTTGCCGTACATGTCTTATTATGCAACCTTTTGTTCTTTATTCTGTCATTGTGTGTTTATTTTTGCATTTATACATTGTTCTTCAGAAGCCCAGAGTGACTGACATTTTTCATAATACTAACAGTTGTAGGTTTGGCACATACCATGTAAGCAGCTGTGCTGTTGCAGGACTTGAGGCTGACTATGTTAACACTCGAGACTCAAGTTGTCTTTCTTTATACCAGTACTCATTCAATCCTATTGATGTACGGCCACATTAGAATATGGGCACATGGATTAGGTATTCCACTCTAGTGATGTTAGACCAAATGTAGAGCTGTCAGTTAATTAGTGATGCATACATAACACCTGATAGTACCAATAATAAGTGATATGTGTTGTACCAGTTTAAAGATTAGTGACACAAATATGCAGCATAATATAAGAAATTTTCTAGTATCATGCTAAATGTGAGAATTCTGTATCTCACGTGACTTTGCAATGCTAATATATCATTGCACGTTACCTAGCCAAGATTCAGATAGTTCATTGTAAAGTTATGTAGCACAGTTGATGCATCTGTGGACTGTATGCTGTGGTCACTACTGTACCGACTGCATGTTTTTAGGCAGGTTCTATCTGTTATGTTGGCATTTACAATTTCTAGAATATTCCCAAATGACTAGTTGTGGTTTAGCCAACTGATGACTTCAGTCTTATTGTCTAGCGTTTATATCCATGTGGTAGTTAGCCCATGAGAGTTCTTGCCTAATTCTTTTCAGAAATGTTGTGCCTGCAGATATTTTATTCTGTAAGTCTGCTTTTTTAAGAAATTTTGGAATTTTAGTTTTTTGAGGTCGCACATTGTTTGCGTTGCTGATTCTCTGAACACAGGGACTTATGCCAGGAAGCCTGTCTCATTGCCAAGTCAAAATCATACCAAATTGACACCAGTATAAGGACTAACTTGAGAGGTCATTATATAGACTACTTACCAACATGAGATCATTGTATACAGTAATTACCAACTTGATTATTATATGGCCCGACTCATTACCAAGTAAATTACAAATGCATGGCAATTGATCCTAGGTCAGTTAATGGCTGGTTCGTACCAATTTCTTACTGACATATTTTTCCCAGTGCATAAACACGAAGATAAACAACCAAGACACCATGGTATTGATCTCGGTTACATGCTTTTTGTCAACTTGTTCCTGCCATGCATTAAGACTCTAGATTTGTCTGGTTTCTCTGGGCAACATTATTAGCCTGACGGGGAAATCCTACAAGAAGCATTTATTAAGATGTCAATTTCATGGTCATAAAGCCACCTGTATTGAAAGTATGCGGACGCAGACTAAGGGTGTACCCTGATTACATGTGGGAATAATTGTATCAGTTTTGATGTGTACTCAAGTGAGTACAGTTTGACTTTGCTGCCTGGTGCCACATATGAAAAGGTTAAAGTTCATTGTAGCAGATGCTTCTGTGTACCAGTCCTGCTCTTAAGTTACCTTACACATTACTTTTCATATGTTGCATTATTGACAGCTGTTTGTTATTCATCGGAGAATAACAAATCACTTGTTTAAAAGTAAAAAAAAATTCACAGATAACTGCTATTTTGCCTCACAAGGTGATGCTGGGCATACTGCTCATATTCTTCGATAATATATTGCTTAAAGCTCTGTGGCTTTTGCTGAGGTTTCCTGTGTACATGCAGCATTGCCAACATTGCACCGGTCTGTTGTCACTTGCTGGATACTGCTGGTTTTAATTCTTGGTACTTTTTGATTATTTAACCAGGTCTTGAAGTAGTATTTCTTGAAATAGTTTATTCAATAAACTTATTATTCGTTGTTAAAAAAAAAAAAATCCTGTAGTCAGTCTTGTGTCTGTTGGTCTAACTAACGTCTCTAACTAATTATCGTTTAACTATCTAACTGTCTAATTACAGGTCAGACTATCTCAGGTCTGATCGTTTAAAGAAAAAAAATAATCCTGTATGAGCATCCTGTTTAAACCCACATTCAAATGTAAATGTGTTCAAGGAATGGAATATGCTAATGGATAAATTTCCTGTGTTGTAAACACAAAATATCACAGATATCCCCAGAGTAAACACAAGTACTCTCTTTCTGATTTTAAAATCTAGTACACATAAGTGCGAGAGAGAAACAGGAAAAAGTGAGTGAATGTTGAACGAATGAACACAAAATCACAGATGTTTACCAAACCAATGAGATTGTAAAGATTTACGTTGATACAAATGTTTGTTTATTTTAAAAAAAAAAAAAAAAAAAAAAAAAGAGGAAGGGAAAAAAATGAATGAACCCTTACAATTAAGAAAGAAAAAAAAAAGGAGGAAAAAGATAACCAACTCCCTTTACACCTCCTATATTTTTGAACAGTGCAGGTTTGCAATTGTTATTGTATGTACCTGCCATGTTTTAACACCACCCCTAAGAAAATCGCTTTAGCAAATGGAATCACATGTTTGGAAAATGCGATCATTTATCATAACTATTTTTATCATTGAGTTTTATTAGCATTGCTGTTATCACCCTTAGTAGTTTTAGTCTTTGTCATTATTATTATAGATGTATCTCATGTAAACACCATTCTCAAGATAATCATTTTAGCACATGGAATCACATGTTTTAACTATTATTATCATTGCTGTTATTATCATTGCTGTTAAATGTTATTGTTTTATCACCCTTAGCAGTTTTATTCTTTGTCATTATTATTATTTATGTATTTGGTTGTTTATTTGCATTTGTGACGAAACGCGTTTATCTGTCTTGGGCACTATTTTGGCGCGTCATCGGGGACTTTCCCAGCTAAGAATAGACTGAGGGAAGCCGATGGAGGAATTGCTATCTAGAATCTTCTCGAAACACCGAAATTCGCGTGACCCGTGATGTTGGGTATCGCTCTAAATTCTCGTGCAGAGAGATCTAGAAACTCTAGGCGGGGAATGACGGTTTCCCGAGAAAGTATCTTTTCTCAAGAAGCACTCGCTTCTAGTGCGCATTGAGTTGGCACGAAGCGGGAAATTGGCTAAACCAGTCATTCACTTACTTTTGCTCGAAGAGAACAGACGCAGGCCTGATGTGAGCCATTTTTGTGTTGCGTCTCACCTCAACCATGATTCGGCTGACTGTTATGGAAAGGAAGCTGAGAAGCCCTTGAACCGTTCTGAAGCTGACTGGAAATCTGGTTTTTCACCATTCAGGTAGATATTTGTTAAATCATTTAACTTTGTACGTGTGTTCCACACGCCATTGTTCTAACCTCATTACCTATGCGGATGTCCTTGCATACTAATGAGCAAACCGTTCGATAACGCAGTTGACAGTTAATCGTGTGTTTGTTTACCGTGTGCTCGCGAATCAGCTGTTAGGAACGCCGTAATGTGATGTGGGCGATTTGGGTTCCAAATATATGTACCATATATTGCCAATCGTTGCATCTATTAGGTTGCTGTGTTAGAATAAAACATAGTTACTTGTGCCGGATGGAAACTTAGATTATGTCAGTCAGTTGCTGAAGCCAGAAGAACGGTTAGAAAACCAGGTAAGTTGGTAGGTGGAGATTCAGACAACATTTGTGCTTAGTTACTAAGTAAAGGAAGAACTTAGTTCTGTGCCACCAGGAATGATGTAACTATTGTGTAATAACTTAATAGTGAATTCATTGGGTGGAACACCGGATTTCTGTGGTAAGGTAAGTTTGCTTTGGTGATATATATGTATATATATATATGATGTGACATTGTGTATATATATTAGGTCATGGCATGTGATACTTCCTGGAGTAATTCTTAACGCCGAATAGCTCGACGCGTGATAACACTGCGTGCCGTCGCGATATAAATATGCGTTCTGAAATCTTGTCTGAGCTATCCTGTTTCTTTCATACTGGCGCTAGGGCGAGTGAATGCTAAGGTGCTGGAAGTATGGAAGGATGCAAGGAGGCTGTATGAGACTGGGGAAATATAGGATATGGGGGAAGTGAAAGCAAGTTATGAAAGTATAGGTTGGTAAACCAGACCAACGATGAAGTTCGGTCCGACCAAGGCTAACCCACTTGAGAGGGCGGAACTGGAACATTACCCTTGGAACATGTGGGGAACATGTATTCTCAAGAAGGCTTCTTGACTCTAAGACAGAGTCTGATAAGAAGAGTTTGCTATGGCGTGGGCAGGTGGTCCCACCAGCAAACAGGCTTGTGTACATAGTGGATGTGATCATGTCCTATTCCTATATCCCGAGGGATGGAATATTGATCAAGATTATGTTTCTTAATGAACATTGATGATGTTAGGAACGAGTCCAGGGACTCTTTACCTATTTGTTTAGTTCGATTAAATTAGAACAATAACAGCCTTGTATCACTGCTGACGTTAGCGACGACTGGTAGATGATTAGGGATAGGTGAGACCTATGATCAGACTCGTCATTCTGATTTCTTGCTCTGTTTGACGGGCTGTTCTGTGAGGCCAGCTGACATTTGGGAACCCATGCTTTACTACTCTCCATATAGAGATAATGCTTTGGTTATATGCATAACTAAGTAGCATGACTGAGGGTTGAGTAGTTATTGGTAGGATGCATGTGGACTAATGTTTGGGCCAGTATACTCTCACCGGTCGCTCTTCCTTTTCAGGAGTTTGCCTGTTGAGGAACCAGTCAACTATAATGTTGTTGGCAGGAAACCACTTCGTGTGACACAGCGAGGGGTTCAGTTCTTTACTTATCACGCCAGACTCAACCACACCAGGTACCCAATGTGATTCACCATGCGTGAAGGTTGCATCAAGAAATACCACTGCCCTGAAGGTGCACGTGTGGGAAGTGATGGTTTGTGATGCTTTTTGATAATCGAAGATACTCTGTTTCTGCCAGGAACATTTCAGCATTTTGAGTAATCATGCTCAACGAAAGGAAACCCCGGACCGTATATTATGACGGTGGTTCTGCCTAAACGCAGAAGTAACTGATCTTCAGACACTTGAATGGTTCTTTGGACAGCTCTAGTGGCAGGTCTTGAGAAGAACGACACCAGCTGTTGGCTTGTGGCAAGTGTTACCTTGTGGAAGGGACTATGGATTATAGTCCAACCTGAATTGTTTCCGTGAAATAGATGTCTGATTCTAGTTAATGTACTGTCTCAGTATGAAGATTATAAACTGTGTTCGAGTAGGACTCAGTAACATTTCAGTAGCCATATCTGATTCTACAAGTAGTGTGACTGTAAGAGACCATTGAATTGGTCAGTTAACATTTGTCCATCCATGTTCCTGTGATGTGATGAAGGGACCATTGAATTGGTTATTGACAGATCCGTTCTGCAGTGGGACTGTGCTATGAGTGACAGACCATTCGATTGGTCAGTGATTATTTAAGTTCATCGAAGTAACGAATACTTGGAGCCAAGTCCAGGAGGATTGTCTCCCAACCGGTATGGTTCGAGAACTGTATTAACAGTGACTCCGTGGGAGTGATACAGATGCAGTTGGTCCAGTGAAGTGTGGTCCAGCAGTGATTCTATTGTTGTGGATCCATGCTCTGGAGACGGAGTGGTCTCCAAGGTTCTAGTCATCTCACTGGAAGGAAGCCGGGTGAGTGGCGGACCGACTGGACGGGACATCTGCATCCAATCTACTTCTCAACTCGATGAAGACACCTACATCTCTGATTCTGTCTCTACTCTATCTTCTGTTTGTGTAAATAGATTATTCTATCAGGATGTTCATTTCAGTTCTATATTCTCAAGGGTAGAATAAACTTTATGTAAGTTGACTTGCTCTTTGTATAATGATTGAGTGTGGTCTCGGACGATGCCTAAGTGTTCATTGTTCCACAGGTGTAGGTAGTTAGTGGGGGTCTAGAATCTGGAGGGGCTTGTAGACGTAATTAACTAATCTGAGATCAAACACAGAGTAACAATGTGTATCTGCTTGTCCAACCCCTGGGGCTAGAATACACGGGAGTGCCAGAGACACCTCGGGTGTGGTTCACTCTCACTACCCAAGGTGAACTCGTCACAGCATTATTATCATTGTAATCATTTTTAATATATATGGCTTTGTAAACCCGTAAACTGTCACATCCCCCTTTCCCACCTTTTTGATACTGTGATTGTTGTTTTCTGCTGCCGCCCTCACCGGTTGGTTCTTCACCGCCATGTTCATCATCACGGAGGGGTTGTGATGGTATTTGGTAGGAGTTTTGGAGCTGACAGGAGAGCGAGGCGGCAGGGGAAATAATAACGACGCACTACCATCACGCGTTTGTTTTAAAATATTCCCTTACAACAATGTCAATGAAGAAATGTTCAAATGTATAAAATGTTGGAAAATTTTGCGCATATGTCACCTACACGTCCACATGCAACGCTCTGTAAAAACACGAACAACACATTTTGCAACGATTTTAACACTCAATAAAAGTTTTTAAAAAAAAAATAATAATAATTTTAAATTTCTGGGCATTTCGTTTTGTGAACTGAAGTACAAATGTCTTGGGCTTAATGACCCAGTTAAAGTTATAAACACAAAATATCACAGATATCTCCAGAGTAAACACAAGTACTCTTCTTAATGATGTCAAAATTTAGTATATATGAGTGCGAGAAAGAAACAGGAAAATGTGAGTGAATGTTGAATGAATGAATACAAAACCACATATGGTTACCAAACCAATGAGATTGTAAATAATTGTGCCAATACAAATGCTTGTTTACTTTTTACCAAAAAAAAAAAAAAAAAAGAGGAAAGAGAAAAAATGAATGAACCCTTACAAATGAGACATAGAAAAAAAAATAAGCAAGGAGAAAAAGATAACCAACTCCTTTTACTTCTACTATTATTGAACATTGCAAGTTGCAATTGTATATACCTGCTATGCTATGCAAACACCATTCCAAAGAAAATCATTCTAGCAAATGGAATCACAGTCTCGGAAAGTGGTATCATTATCATGACTATTATTATCATTGCTGTTACTATCAGTACTGTTATCCCCTAAGTAGGTTAATTTTTGTCATCATTATTATTGATGTATTTGGTTTTATTTGCATTATTATTGTTGATTACCTTTATAAATATATAACCTCATCCCCCATGTGCCCCCCCCCCCCTTCCCTTGCTCATGGTTTGTTGTTGCCTTTGCTGATACTCTCACCGTTTTCGTTCCAATAATTATCCTGCCTTTACCATCATTACCAGAGAGTGGTGATGAGGGAAATGGTGTTGTGAGTCCAATAGGTGAGAGAGTGACAAGGGCAACAAAAAAGGAAAGTTTTATCCTTCTCCCTATCTACCCCCCTTCACATGTAAATATGTCCAATGAATAAAACATGCACACGTCACATACACGCCCACATGCAACGCTCCGTAAACACACCTACACAAATACTAAATACACAGAACATTATAAAAAAACACAAACATTATAAATGCAACCACTACCCTTTCTGCCTGTTAAACCCGGATACTGTTTTAATTGTTTACACCTCCCATTCCCACCATCTTGATACTGTTTGTTTGTTGATGCTGCTGCCGACCTCTCCGATTGTTTCAAACATTTTATACTGCCAGTTTCATCATTACCGAGTGGTGGTGATGGTATTGGAGGTTTTGGAGAGTGAGGCGGCAGGGGAAATAACAACGATGTATTATCATCTTGCTGTTGTTTTGTAGGGTTTTACCCTACAACAGATTTAATGTAGAAATGTTAAAATGTATAAAATAATTGTATTTTTGCTCATATGTCACCTACACGTCCACATGCAACGCTCTGTAAAAACACGAACAATATACGTTACAACGACTTTAACACTCAATAAAAGCTTTAAAAAAAAAAAAAATCCTGTATAAGCAGAATAGGCAAAGCTGAAGTGTCAACATCACGTGTAGATTTGGATTAAGGTTTTTCTCTTTCACGGATTATTTAAAAATATCAGTGATTTTAATTTTGTGGAAGTGAATTCGATAGTTTATCACCACGTGTAGATCTGGATTAAAATTTCACCTGTCACGGATTACTCAAATATATCAGTGATTTCAATTTTGTGGAAGTGTTTTCGATTGTTTTCACCACGTGTATCTGTATCTGTGCTTCCGTATTGAAGATTTCCTCTGTCACGGATTATAGAAGATGGAAAACCAAATTGTAAAACGTGTCAAAGTCAACACGAGTGAAGGTTTCGAGGGAGGAGCGTTCCATCAAGCGAACACACTTGTGTTTTCTATATCAGGACCTCATGTATTCCGGTTCAACTACTCGCTGATGGCGAGCGTCTTGAGGGGGCCTTGCGGGATCGGTAGGGAAGGGATAAAATCCATCTACCGTTTTGAGGACCCTAAAAGATGGTACGCTACGCTGACACCGGAAGCAAAGGCGGCTCATTATGAACGGCTTCACGGGACGAAGCATGAACTGCAGGATCCTAAAGTAACTATTGTAATTGAAAACATAGAGAAGGAAAAGACCAAGGCTATGATTCACTGGATGCCTACAACCGCAAAGGTTGAGACAGTGAAGCAAATAGCCGCGGATATTTCGGGAGATATAAATGCGGAAGTGCATAAACTTAAAAACAGCACGGACAAGTGGTTACTTCTGTGCAACCCGAAAGAACCTCTGCCACATTACGTGGACATGGAGTTGGACGGGGTAGAAGACAAGCTACACCGTCTCTTCATCACAGTTCCGGGGCGCCGTACGGCGTGTACAGTCTGTGGGGAGGACTCCCACTGGAGTAATAAATGTCCGGCCAAAGTACAAATCAAGAAGGGACCTAGACTGGCACAAGAAGCCACTTCGAACTCCCAGACAGATCAACATAGTAAGGAGGATGAAGACGGTTTCCAGCTGGTCAGTCGGAAAAGGGGACGCTCAACCAAGAGCCTGTCTGACGGTGAGAGCTCGACACCTCCAGCCTGCCAAACACCTGTTACCACGCTGCCGCCCCTCAACAACCACGACTACCCTACACCGCCTGAAGCGAACAGGTCAAACAATAAGAAATGTGTAAGTAATTATACTGAACAGATAACGACCAGCGCCATGACCGGAATAGACAGTGATAATATTAACACTACCACCGACGACAAAGATACCTGTCAGATTCTTCTCCACGCCTCGTTATTGACTTAGAGTTTTCAAGCCCGGCGAAGGAATCTACTGACTATCTCCAGAAATGATAACATGAATACAGACAGTTTGAAACAAGAAACATAATTATGCTCAACCGTTTCTTATATTACAACAAAAATGGCAGCGGAAATTAAAATAATGAGTATTAACATTCGAGGTATAAGATCCAAAATTAATCATCTTATACCACTCATACACAAATATAAACCTGATTTTATACTCATACAGGAAACTAACGTTAACACCGACGAACACGCATCATATATCACAACATGCTTAGGTCTAAGACACTCATGTTTTAGTCTTAGTACTCAACATATCGGATTGGGTACAGCAATAATACAGACATCGGACAGGTGGCAGATTATAGAGAAGGACAGGGACTGCCAGGGTAGGATAGCTATAGTACAGGTGGGAAATAACATAAATAAATACACAATTGTCAACATACACGCACCGCCTGGCTACAGAAATCAGCCGCTCTTCTACCAAACACTGGAAAATTTATTATCACGCTCATATCGGGGTCACAACATCATTTTAGGGGGTGATTTTAATTGCGTACTTTCGGCGCACGACCTTATAAATGGAGATGTAAGAATGCAAATTAGAAACACAACGGGGGAGGAGGAACATCAATTAGACACATTGCAAACAATTTTAGATATTCATGGGCTAACAGACGCATACAGGCAGATGCATCCCAATGGAACAGATACAACACACACAAACAATGCGCATAACAGAGCAGCGCGATTAGATAGAATTTATGCGCCCATAACACATCATATAACACAAGTCAAGCATTTACAGGAGACACTGAACTTCACAGACCATAAGGCTGTAGTTGCAACAATAAACACAGTACAAGCAACACCACATCTTAGAAGATCTCCCCATTGGAAACTTAACAGCACACTTTTACAAAATCAGGACTATGTAGATTGCATAACAAAACTGATCCTCACATACACAAGCGATATACCAGAGGGTAATGCGACGAGAACTCTGGGAAACACTTAAACAAACTATACGAGAGAGAACACAAACACTAGCAGCAGTAATACACAAGCAAAAACTACAACAAGAAAAAGTATTGGAAAATGCAATTAAGCTCTTACTACAGACAGACAAAAATTCACCACACATCATAGCATTACAGGAAGAATTAGATCTCCACAGACATCATCGATTTCAGGGGGCTTTACTGCGAACAAAGTTACAAACTATAACACAAGAGATACCGAGTAAACAATACCTAGCTATAGAACAAAACATACAGCGCAGCAGACAGATAGGCCAGATAATTGACAGGGAAGGAAATATACAAGTCGAGCCACAACCAATAGCCTTAGCCTTTGAAGATTATTACAAGAACCTTTAAACAGAGGAAATCACACAGGCGCACGTACAAGAAAACTTTATGAAATTCACAAAACAACTCACAGAGGAAGAGAAACTAACACTAGATACTGAATTAACACTAACAGATATAACACAAGCGGTTCACGGAATGCAGAAGGGCAAATCGCCTGGCCCTGACGGTATTACCGCTGAATTCTATCAGTTTTTCTTTCCTCTTCTAGGTCCCCTTTTACTAACAGTATTCTCTGAATCTTTCCACAAACATGAACTCCCATCCAGTTTCAACATGTCTTACATCACTCTTATTCCGAAGGAGAATACCGACAAGACACTTTTAAAGAGTTACAGACCGATCTCGCTTTTAAATGTAGACTACAAGATTTTAACAAAGGCTTTGACGAATAAATTGAAACCAGTAATCGCATCTCTCATTCACGAAGACCAGCAATGTAGTGTACAACATCAGAATATCCAGCAACACACACCCTTCATAAGGGAAATCAATCAACTACACACATCTGAAAAACTGTCAGTCCTCAATTCTCTCTTTAGATCACGAAAAAGCATTCGACAGAATATCTCACTCATACCTCCACAAAACGCTCTCACACTGCAACGTGGGAAATTATTTTCGAACATGGATCAAAATTTTATATTTGAAACCGGAAAGTCGGATTCTATTAAACCATATCCTAACCAATTCTTTCAGGTTGACTAGGTCAGTGAGACAGGGATGTCCCTTGTCCCCATTACTGTACGTTATCGCTCTAGAGCCACTTCTAGAAAAGATACGACAGGACGACAATGTCAAGGGTACGTTCATACCAGGGAAGGGTGAACAAAAGCTGCGTGCTTATGCAGACGATACCATTTTCTTTCCGACAACTGAAAAATCTGTAGGGATCATTTTGGAAACGTTCTCGTTTTTTGGCAAAGGGAGTGGGGCAAAATTAAACGTTCAAATATCTACTATAATTGGCTTGGGCAAATGGAAAAATAAGGCGGATTTTCCATTTGACTTAACATCAAACAATCTTATAAAAGTGTACGGAATAGTCTTCCCATGTCAACCAAATCAGACACACAAAGACACATGGCAAAATCTAGAGAAGAAAATAACAGATATGTTGCAGAGGTACAAATACAAAACAACTACCATATTTGGTAGAAGTACCATTGTTAATACATATATAATTCCAAAAATACTATATCTGTGCACAGTCCTAGATCCTCCACGTCAGACTGTCACAAACATAAACAAAGAGATTAGACGCTTTGTGCTTGGCAGCACCATCTACAGTATCAAACATACTACACTCATGCAAGATAAAAAAGATGGAGGTATCACCCTCCAAGACATAACAACCAAAATACAAGCACTTAGGATCAAACACGTAAGCGAAATCCTACAACACCCAGAAAAACACCCTTTAGCACACTATTACATTGGAATTAGGCTATCTTATTTAAAACCTATTAGGAATACATCCTCACATTACTTTGGCACTCTCCCAACATTTTACAAAACATGTATTTCAGCCATTAAAGGACATCAAAAATTACTACACAAGACAACACATATAATATACAAGCTTTTAATTAAACTACAAGCAACTCCAGTACACCTCAGAATGAAAAGAGGACATAGATATTTCATAAAAGTATATACCGAATCTTTCTCTAATATTCACAACAAGCAGATTACCCCAAAAGCAAAGGAAATTACATATAGGCTTGTTTACAGCATGACCCCAACAACAGAGAGAACAGCAAAAATAACTAAACAAATACTACAGTGTCAGCTTTGTAGACGTAACGTCCAAGAATCAGAAGAGCACATCTATTACGAATGCAACACAATCATGCCAACAAGAAATCTCCTACAAAATATCCTAAACACTCAAACGAAACAAAGAACAGATGTTTACAAAAGCAATCATGATAAATTCCATTCCTTACTCCACACAAGACATTCCACACAAAGCTACTTGTTCTATTGGCAGAGTACAGAAATCTTATATGGACATTAAGAAAAAAAAAATTATATAATTACAGAACAATCAACAAAGAAATTGTCCAACAACTTTATCAACAAAAAGTCTCAAACATTCTAACCTTAGCCCCACAAGCGCAAATCCCGTAAGAGGTTTTGCCTGAAGACAGCACATATTACAGAAGTAGCAAATAACTTGTTTTAAACAAAGGATACCCCAACTGTAAATGTGTTTATTGACGGTGTCAATAATCTTACAATTATTATTATTATTATTATTATTATTATTATTATTATTATTATTATTATTATTATTATTATTATTATTAAGACGTTTATTACTGCTGCTACCATTATTATTAATATTCCCATTATTATATTTGAATGTGCAACATGAAATATATTGTTGATGTGTGTCTGTGTCGTTGGCAGTAACATATGTATGCATCTGGGTGTGGATGCAGGTGTGTGTGTGTGTGGTGTATGTATTTGCACGCGCATGTGTACGAGTGTGTGTGTGTGTGTGTGTGTGTGCGCGCGCGCGTGTAGCAGCCTTTAAACCAAGGCGATATCTCAAGTATTAAAATGATGTTATATGGTAATGATATTTTTGAAAAGAAAAAAAATATGCACCACCATGTATAAACAAATTAAATAAGCCCTTTAAGTACCCTAAGCTAAAGTGGCTTGTAGTGGTCAGATTTTAAGTCCTTCCCATTGTATCTGAAACCCAGTCACTATCACAGCTTTGAACCAATTACCTCCCTGGGGACAGGCCATGGACTCTAATTGCTAAGTTATAAATCCCTGATTCTCATCCCCCAAACAAAAGGGTTCATGGACATGTACAGGACACTAGAGCGTCATCCTGTAATTTGACATCAGACCAACAACACCAACAATGTGAACCTTCACCTCGGTAGCTAAGTGACCCAGAAATTACAAAGAAGCCACATTTTAATGTGATGACAATTTTAAGTTTATTGCCTAAGCTCACGGCATTCAATATACTGCTGTCTCCAGAAAGCAGGAGATAGATAAAGATAAAATGTGTGTGTGTGTGTGTGTGTGTGTGTGAGAGAGAGAGAGAGAGAGAGAGAGAGAGAGAGAGAGAGAGAGAGAGAGAGAGAGAGAGAGAGAGAGAGAGAGGAGAGAGAGGAGAGAGAGGAGAGGAGTGATGGACAGGTGTTACATACATTCCGCTTGTGTAAGTGGAAATGAATCATATGCAAGGCATGTGTGTTTACATGCACAATGCCATAAATGTTATATTATCATAACTTGTATATATGTATGTATTTGTTTTATTCACATGTGACACCTAACACTAACAAACGGCAACGCTCTGTAATATACACAAACAAAAGAAACACACATTACACCTTGCAAATATACATTGCTTTGTATGAAATAAACATTACCAAATCAGAAAAAAAAAACTTTAAAAAAAAATAATTCTTGTTTAATTATTTTTTTTCTGTCACTGTTCCATTTTATTTGCAACTTCCCACTTCA
>JACEFZ010016753.1:0-10000 GCA_014155875.1 Cepaea nemoralis
AGTGACGTCGGATGAATTTTTGTGTTTTTGTTCCACTACTAGGGAGTCTTACGAGCCATTTCTGGTTTTCATTTAGTAGTCAGCAGCAACGATTTGGGGATATTTATCTCCCATTAAAATTTAACATACCATAATTATGCACATGAGTCGTCATAGTGGGCACCAGAATGAAACACTTCTCGGGTGTCATTGGTCAGTATTTATCACATGACTATGACATGATCATGTTCAACGTACGCAATTACGCGCGGTGCCGCACGAACGGATTTCAAATGAAACGCCCCTTATATATTTGGCGATACTGAATGTAGGTCTAACACTTCACACAAATAGTTGGTGATACTGAATGGAGGTCTAACACTTCATACAGATAGTTGGTGATACTGAATAGAGGTTTAATACTTCATATATATAGTTGGTGATACTGAATGGAGGTTTAATACTTCACTTATGTACAGGTATTGGTCGACTTACGACCTATGCAACTTACGACTATTCGACTTTACGACTACAATCACTAACCATATTAGATTTCAGATTTATTTCTGCCTCAATTATCAGCCGAACGGCGTTGTCTGCAATCATCGGCGGTCGTTAACTAAGGAAAGGAAAGGCATGATGTCGAACATTGCGAGATTTTTAGAAACACTACAACATTTTAATGTGTATCAAGAATATCACTACCGCCTGGGAGGCTGTGACAATAAAGTGCATGAATGGCATCTGGAAAAATTGTGTTATGCGCTATGTTAATGATTTTCATGGATTTGACAGTGAACATGAACTTGAAATGATTCGGGGAAAAATAGTAAAACTCGCCAAAGACCTTTCTTTGGAGTGTGAAATTGAAGATGTCGAAGAGTTGCTAGACAAAGAATCCGGAGAACTTACAAATGGAGAGTTAATCGAACTGGAAGAAGAAAGAGTGGTGGAAGAAGAAAGAAGAGAAGCCAAGAAAGAAGAGGATGAGCCAGAAAGAAAGTTCACCACTAAGGGATTATCAGAAGATTTAACTTTACTGAATAAACTTCTAATACATTTCGAAGCAATGGACCCAAACATCGAACGATTTGCAAGGATTGAACGGATGGCGCACGATGTGTTTCGTCCGTATCGTGAAATTTGATGAAAAAAAAGAAACATACAATTTAGACAAAGCTCACTATATTTATGAAAAAACCAACTCTGGTACCCCCAACTGCTGCCTTAGATGACGACATTAATGATCTGTAGCCAAGCACCAGTGGCCAATAAAATGTTTCGTACATGTTTATATATTCTGATGTTAATGACAATTTGATGTGTTTTGCGATTGGGAAAATGTTTCCTATAGTATTCTCCACACCTGTATTTTGTATGTTTTGCAAATATTAAACCAGTTGTACATATGCAGTTAATGCAGTGTTTTTCTTAAACCTGAGGATGTAAAAATAAGAAACAAAATGGTGTAGAGATGATACAAATAGCACAACATGAACATCGAAAATTATGATTTATAACAATAATAAAAGAAATTTATGATATAATTTAACTTAAATATTTTTATACCATCACTTCACATTACTGTACACATAGAGTACTCAACTTACGACCTAATCGTGTTAAGACCGGTCTGTTGGAACCGATCGTGGTCGTAAGTGATACTGAATGATAAATAACACTTCACAAGATAGTTGGTGATACTGAATGCAGGTCTAACACTTCACACACATAGTTGGTGATACTGAATCGAGGTCTAACACTTTACACATATACTTAATATCAGGCTCAGCACTTCACACATTCACGTAGTGACTCCAAGCTGACAACGATATGTCTGGAACTGCCGCAGGGTTTAGCACAGTCTCCGTTTTTATTCAGTGCGTATACGATGCCGATTACTGGACAATAATCGGGCGAGGGGATTGGGTGGGGGGGGGGTAGGACTCTGTCATGTGGTGAAGATATTCTGTTGTATTAACAGAATAAAGATAGACATGCGATTGCAGTGTCATGCAGGACGAACTTGACTGAATTTCCTCCTGGTGTGTTGATTCCAGTGCCTTTGTCAAAACCTCAAAGGCGTCACTTAGATGGTTGTCCTTAAAACATATCTGCCAGCGTGAAAGTAGGCGGGAAACTTATGACCAGAGCTAATCTGATGACACATCTGAGGTTTCAATGATCGCGTCGATCATGTTATAACCAAAGCTCGAAAAAGTCTGTCAGCAATGATAGTCATGGCAACTACCAATATCGAGCAAAGACTGTTAATACTTCTGTTCCATGGACTGGTACTTTCACCCATCGAGAATGCCCAGGCTATATTCACTGTCAGCCCTACACAGATTGGGATACTTGAAATGACACAAAAGGACGTCGTGAGCATTATTTTGGGCTGTATGAGAGATACATGATGTGCAATAGCGAGAAACCTCCATGACTGTCCGACCATGAACCAATAGGATCATGATCTGAAAATAAGTGTAGATGGGAGTAGTATACAATATGGTAACTAAGTCGCAAATTAGGTGCAGCACCTTCGTGGTGACGTATTATTTTACTGTATGAAGAGTCTAGCACAGACGCGGTGACATCACCAAACTGCACCTAAGGTGACTTAATTTTTCAAACATTGGCGGGTATTTTTGGGGTACTTCCGATTGACTACTTCCGGTAAATGGGTACCCAACAGGTGCCTCCACCGGCCGCCTACGCTTCCCCCGGTCCGTCCCGGGACCGCTTGAAGACAGCAAGGCAAGCCCCGGGGATGTGGAATACTTATATATTTAAGTAAACCAAATAGGCGTCGGGCACCCGGGTTCGAGTCCCAGTGTATGTGTGTGTGTGCGCGCGCGTGTGTGTGTGTGTGTGTGCACGGGGTAGCTCGATGTGAGGGGCTCGAGGGAATGGGCCCCTACCCCGGATATTAGCCTTTGCCTCAAAGGGGCCGCCAACCCACACCTACTGAGAGGAAATGAAGAATGGCGAGCAACAAGGTCCTTGCCAGGCCAAAGGCAGTATATACTACACTTTGATCTAGACAAAAGAATGCTTGGGCATATTCAGCTTTAGGAAAAAAGACTGAAGTCAGATTACGGCTATTAATTCTATACATGGATAGATTTCCACAATTAATAAACATTTAATAACATATAGACAGTGATTAATTCTAAAGAAAATAACAATAAAGACCAGTCTCAAAATAACACATTCAATGTAAATAACAAATCTAGTAAATTGTGCAAAATCTTCTTCTTCTTCTTCTTCTTCAGCATTCCGAGCCATTGAGGTTCTTTGCTGCAAATACAATCTGTCTCCATTCGTCTCTCTGGTGGACCTTCTCTTGCCAGTCGTTGATTCCAAGTGCTTGTAGGTCTGTATGTATATTATCTCTCCACCGCCTTCTTGGTCTACCTCGGGGTCTACGGTCATTTATTTCCTGAGTGTAAGCGAGTTTTGTTTCCCTATTATCTTCCATTCTTTCTATATGCCCCAGCCATTGTAGTCTATTAGCCTTCATGATACCGTGATTAGCGGGGACTTAAACAGATCATAAATGTCTTTGTTACTTCTTCTTTTCCACTCTCCACTTTGTGTATCCCTAATGGGTCCAAAGATGCGTCTTAAAATTTTGTTCTCAAAGGTTTGTAACAAGGCTTCGTCTCCTTTCGTTGTACTCCAGGTTTCAGAGCCATACAGCACAACTGGTCTGATCAGTGTTTTGTATATTGTGATTTTGGTGTTACGAGATAGCGCCTTTGATTTAAGTAGATGTTGTAGTGCATAGTATATCTTTTTTCCAGAGTTGATTCTAGTTTGTATTTCTTCCCTTATGATGTTGGAGCAGTTGAAGATTGTACCCAGGTATTTGTATGTTTCCGTTCTTTTAATGGTCATATTATCTATTTGTATGTGGCCAGAGTTTTTAGCCATTCCGTCTCTTGAAATTACCATATATTCTGTCTTATCTTGGTTGATAACCAGCCCCATCTGTTGGGCTTTTTCCTTTAAGTGAGTCAATATTTCTAATGTCTTTTGTTCACTTTGCCCTATAATATCTATATCATCTGCATAACCAAGCAGCTTGGATGTTCCTCCAATATCACATTCCTCCTTTACCTTCCTTACAACTTTCTCTAGAGCCAATGTGCAAAATAATCATTAAAATATTTTTTTAAAGAAATAACGCGAGTTATTTCCCTTGTGTATTTTGGAAACAATTGTGTCTCCTGATGTCTTCAGTAAACAGCATTGTTGTACATAACTAAGAAGAGGTAATGAAAATAGCTCGCTTTAGAATTAACGCATGGTAATTAAATTTGGAATATAAATGGCGCTAACTCGATTTAGCACATTGCCGAAGGTTTAAACAAATACTGTAAGGTACTTTACAGACATCTGAGTCTCGGACACATCAAACAGCGGGGTTTCGGGCACATCAAACAGCTGACTATTTGGTTAATCACAAATCTGGTTGCTGGGGTCATCACACATCTGACTGTAGCTGGGTTGAAAACTGGCGGTATAGTATGCGTCTACTTGGTGGTTTCGGTTAGTCCCTTGTTTAACTTGAGCACTGACTTGAGTGTTTTGGACTTGATTGCTTCTGTTAGTGCCCTGTTTGACATGAGCACTGACTTGAATGTTTTGGTTACTGACTTGCTTGCCTCTGTTAGTGCCTTGTTTGACTTCGTTACTGACTTGGTTAACTTGGTTGAGTCTGTCAAAGTCAGCTAGGATCTCGCGCTGCATAGCGAACATCTATTCTTGACGAGTAAGTGTCATTCCAATCTTGGTAGGAAACTTCTTGTTGGATTCACCATAGAATCTCCGGATGTGAAACGTGCTCGTTCCTCTGTATGATGAGACAAACACGGCTTTATCACCAGCGTCCACTGGTCTAATAGTCTCACCACTACGAGTCATGTAGACCCAGTTAGCAGGCACAGTCTTGAGATCTGTAGTCATCTTCGGATCACAATGCTTGACTGTTACCGGCCTCGGATTTATACACTAGTTTTTGACCCACGCGTAAAACCAGTTTCTGCCTTTTTTTTACATCAAGCGGCTCAGATTACGCTGACTCTGCTGTCCGTATGGTGTGACTAGGCGATCTACTACACGCTCGGTGACCCGTTGTATGTTTGAGCGGGGTTGGGGAATGCGGTTCATGCTCGCCCCATGACCTCTCAACATGATGAAATAGATAGCGTAGACGGCACCGTGGTACTTGCGTTGTAGTCACTGTGAGATACAGCCTGTGAAGCCAGAATAACAACGATATACATGTGCAGTCTCCTCACATTCACTGAAGTTTTCTTTGTATTGAGGACTGGTCAGCTATTGAAGTCATGACTTTAAGTATATTACAACCATCTTGATTTTAAGTAGGTGTTTTAATACTCGTCCGCTAGTGTGGATTGACTAAAGGTTAAGGATATCAGTGGCACTGATCGCTCCACGTTGGATGGGTATAGTTCCAACTTATCCTGTTTGCGATTATAGTCGAGGACGCACTTCTCAATTCTATTCAGACTTAATGTGATTATTTCGTCTTTGGTGAAATGTTGTTGTAGCACATCCTGCAGTCAAACTGTTACTAGGTCCGCAAAACTACCACCATTACCATAATCACAAGAATGACTGAATAGATTCTCGGCTTCTTGATTTAGTGGGATATTAGGACACGCTATGCAATAGCTGTTTGGTTCTGTTCTTAGTATGCTCCACAGTTTGCTAATTAAGTTTTCGTGGGCATACGTATCTGTAGAACAATTATAAGAATCAGTTACTATACCAACGTTATAGAAATACATATTATAAATAATAGTTCTGTATCTGAAATGCACTCTCTGTTACACAGTCGTATATTTCTATCGAGAATGTGTATGTAGACCCCGTAGTACACATTCACCTTCCCCTACGACTACACACTCCTCATTGGCACCTTGCCGTCTTGACAGACGATAGTTTGTGCTTTAAATGTACCATCATAGCGCTGTGTTAAAAAGTTCGAATGCCCGCTGTATTCCATGTCGTCCCAGCCAACCATAATATACGAAGACATGGCTTGTCTCTTTAGTTATATGCGTCTGGCACCATATAACCCTTTATTATACTAATTATGTTAGGTTAACTGTATGTCTACTTGGAGAATCATGCCTACCATAATATATGAAGACATGGCTTGTCTCTTTAGTTATATGCGTCTAGCACCATATAACCCTTTATTATACTAATATTGTTAGGTTAGCTGTATGCCTACTTGGAGAACCACAACGAAAATGTGAAAAGATGTATTTAAAAAGTTAACTTACCATTAGCAACCAGCCACATGGTGCTCTGCTTGCTGCTCACTGAGAACGGTACTTCTAGACGACGAATGTTGGCTGTTAAATATACGATATCTGCTGACGAAGACTCCTGACTCAGTAGAATATTGTCTGGACATGTTTGACCTTGATAAATTCACGTGCTAAGGTCGTGGCCTATCACCGCGACATAGTCCTTGTGGAATTGTTTTCAGGTCACCTCTAGGTCGCCTCAGTCACAGTATCCGGTCTTCCCGCATAGCCCAGCATGCAATAGAAAATGGTGTTCACACACACACACGCACGCGCGCGCACACACACACACAAGAGACACCATTGTAGTTATAGACATATTTCAGGTGAAAACAACCTTTACAGTTTACTACTCGCACACGCATGCGCGCTCATGCACAGACACACACACAGACACACACACACACACACACACACACACAGGAGAGCCCACGCGCATGCAAGAGACACCATTGCAGTTATAAACAAATGTCAGATGAAAGATATATTTAGTTAGCTACGCGCACATGCATGCGCGCGCACACACGCACACACCAACGTGCGCACCCAAACACACACACACACACAAACACACACACACACACACACACAAGAGACAGCATTGCAGTTATAGACATATTTCAGGCGAAATATGTATTTACAATATTCTACACGCATGCGCATACACACACAAGTGCGCGCCCACACATACACACGCAAGAGACAGCAATGCAGTTGTAGACATATTTCAGATGAAAGATGTATTTACAGATTTCTACGTGCGCACGCACGCCACGCACACACACACGCGCGCACTCACACACTAGCGCACTCACACACTCGCAAGAGATACCATTGCAGTTATAGACATTTTTAGGTGAAAGATGTATTTGCGGTATTCTGCGCGCACACGCATACGCGCGTACGCACGCACACACACACACGCGCCCATACACACACACACGCAAGCGACACCATTGCAGTTATAGACATATTTCAGGCGAAAGATGTATTTACAGTATTCTACGCTCACACGCATGCGCCCGCACGCACGCACACTCACGCACGCGCGCCCACACACACACGCCCACCCACAGACACACGCACGCGCACGCACACACACCGCACACACACATACACATACACGACACGGTACTGGATGTTGATGCTAAATATGATAGTAATGCCTTGTTTGAACAGTACCCGTATTAATAATTCTTTTCAAGTTAAGGATTCTGCGATTTACCATATAGCTGAAAGGGTAAACTTCATCTACCCACTTTTCTCAGAAATAGCCATTCGAATGTTTGTCCTGTCGTGTAGTAAGTACGTTGCCAGTAGCTGCTAGCATCATAATCTTTACCGATTTTTTTTTTTTTTTTTGCGAGACTACGGCAAAATAAAAGCCGATTTGTCAAACTTCACGCATTTCCTCGAATAATTTTTTCTCGTTTCGATATGCACAATTTCTGATACTATTTGTTGACATGTTTTCACATTTGGCGATCTTTTCGTGTTGTTTACATAATTAGCGCCCACGCAAAGTACCTTACAGTATTTGTTTACACCTTCGGCAATGTGCTAAATCGATTTGGCGCCATTTATAACCACTATATTCCAAATTTCGTTACCGTACTTTAATTCTAAAGCGAGCTATGTTCATTACCTCTTCTCAGTTATGTACAACAATGCTGTTTACTGGAGACATCAGGGGACACAATTATTTCCAAAATACGCAAGGGAAATAACTCGTGTTATTTCTAAGAAAAAAATTATTTTATGATTATTTTGCACAATTTACTAGATTTGTTATTTACATTGAATGCATTATTTAGTGACTGGTCTTTATTGTTATTTTCTCTAGAATTAATCATGTCTATATGTTATTAAATGTTTATTAATTGTGGAAATCTACCCATATATAGAATTAATAGCCGTAATCTGACTTCAGTCTTTTTTCCTAAAGCTGAATATGCCCAAGCGTTCTTTTGGCTAGATCAAAGTGTAGTATATACTGCCTTTGGCCTGGCAAGGACCTTGCTGCTCGCCATTCTTCATTTCTTCTCAGTAGGTGTGAGTTGGCGGCCCTTTTGGGGGTAAAGGCTAATATCAGGGGTAGGCGCCCATTCCCTCGCACCCCTCACATCGGCCTACCCCGTGTATACACACACACACACATACACACCCACCCATACACGGGGACTCGAACCCGGGTGCCCGGCACCTTTTTGGTCTACTTAACTATATAAGTATTCCACATGACCGGGGCTTGCCTCGCTGTCTTCAAGCGGTCCCGGGACGACCGCGTGAAGCGGAGGCAGCCGGCGGAGGCACCTGTGGGAGGGGCAGTTGGATTCGCATGGACCTGAAGTATTCAACCGGAAGTAGTCAACCGGAAGTATCGGAAGTACCCCAAAAATACCCGCCAATGTTTGAAAAATAAAGTCACCGTAGGTGCAGTTTAGTGATGTCACCGCGTATGTGCTAGTCTCTTCATATAGTAAAATATTACGTCACCATGAAGGTGCTGCACCTAATTTGAGACTTACGTTACCACATTGTATACTACTGATGGGCAGCACCATCTGCTTCTAGTTCTTTTCAGAGAAAAGGGTGGTATGCCAAACCATGGCTGAGTCGCGAGGAAGATGTAAGGCAAGTTTGCAATCTATTCAATATCAACACCGACAGGGAATGGTTGCGTGTCACTCCAGCGCATGATTGCACCTTCTCCTGCATTGTCACGCTTGAAGGAAGGTGCAGAGAGCAGAATCCTGCGGCTGTCAATGCAGAGGTCAACGAGCTCATCAGTGAGTATTCAAACAATTCCAATAAACTTATCTGTACAGACGAATGTGTTATATTACAGCAGAAAAGCGGGCTGATACATTTAAGAAGCCAGTGGTGCACATTCTATGACTCTATGACTGTTGTTTGTCCATCAAGAACGATGATGACCATTCATTTCATCCAGTGGGTTTGAAAGTATGGAGTCGTGAGTTCTAAAATGGCTGATAAGGCCTATTTTGGCTCGACATTTTCTTTGACAATGTGGGCAATGCTTGACGTTCCAGGAGGATTATCTCCTGCAGTGGTTTTTCTGTCCAGCCTTTTCTTCACAGATCTTGCAGTATTTGTTGCTTCACAGGTGACTGCACCCTTATGTAATGATGTACGCCACGAATTACGGTTTTTAGCAGCAGTCTCCCAGGTGTCTAGATGAATTCCAAAAGCTTTCAGTGAGATTTTCAGAGTGTCTTTAAAGCGTTTCCTCTGGCCGCCTTGGGAGCGTTTACCACAACGCAGCTCGCCGTAAAGAATATGTTTAGGGAGCCTGTGATCTGGCATACGAGTTAAGTGACCAGCCCAGCGAATCTGATTTTTCATTAGTAGAGTGTGGATACTGGGCATGGACGCTCTTTCTAGAACTTCAGTGTCTGGGATCTTGTCTTGCCATTTAATCTTCAATAGCTTCCTAAGGCAGACTGTGTGGAAGTGGTTTAATTTCCTAGCATGTCGCTGATAAACAGTCCATGTTTCACAAGCATATAGCAGTGTGGATAATACAACTGCTTTATAGACTTTCAGCTTTGTTTGCAGGCTTATTCCATTTCTGTCCCATACATTCTTGTACAGTCTGCCAAAGGCCGCGCTGGCCTTAGAGATTCTTGCATTCACTTCGTCATCAATTGTGG
>JACEFZ010016753.1:15000-21145 GCA_014155875.1 Cepaea nemoralis
TAACGCATGTAATTGTTTCAACTCTGTCTTTAAATGCGAGCCAGAAGTATGTCTGCGCATACATACATACATTCAAGATGGTTTATTTTCTCTTGGGCATCTGGGTGTGTTGAACTTAAAAACACTATGTCGTCGGCAAAATCCAGGTCTTCTAGAATTTTGTCAACCCAATGGATACCCCTATTTGTGTTGTTGTGCATGACCCAATCGATAGCTATTCTAAAGAGCATCGGTGACAAGACACAGCCCTGTTTCACTCCCGTTTCCACTGAGAACCAGTCAGAGTTGCCTGATTCTGTTCTCACGCAGCAACGTGTCTCCTTGTAGAAATATGTTATGATGTTGATATATTTGGTAGGGAAACCATAGATGTTAAGTAGATTCCAAAGTGAAGGACGGTGGATACTGTCGAAGGCTTTTTGAAAGTCGACAAAAGTGGTGATTAATTTCGACTGGAATTCTACAGAGTCTTCAATGATTATTCTAAGGATGAAAATGTGGTCTATACATGACCGTTTTGTTCTGAAGCCAACTTGTTCTTCTCTGAGCCTTTCATCTCTCAATCTCTCAAGTAACATGCTACAAAAAAGTTTTCCTGGTACTGACAGTAGGGTGATGCCAAGCCAATTATTGCAATCAGACATGTCACCTTTTTTTTTGGGGGGGGGGGGGGGGGGGAGTTGGAAAATTAATTACACCATCCTTCCACAGTTGTGGTGGGGATTCGTTTTGCCAGATTTAATTGATCAGCTGTAGAAAACGTTGTAAAGCAGTGGTTCCCAAGCTCTTCAAGCAGAGGGCCATATCTACTATTGTCGGTAGTTACGCGGGCCACAACGTTATAATATTATAAAAGTCGTGCAATATCATTCTTACCTATCTTAACTTTCATCAACAAAATTCTAAAACTTTAAAGGCAGTCAGTGTCAATACTACACTACGGTCATTTTTTGGTTTAAAATAAAAAGTTCATTTAACAATAAATTTACAATCAGTTTCGAAAATCGCTGTTAATGTAATTAATTTACAATTGTAACTGTTCTTCATAACCAGTTACTTAAGTTCAGATGTCAGTTTATCAATGTCTGGGCACAAATATGTCGTGCTCAAAGTCATAAGAGCAGCTAGGTTACTGTCGGTGAGTCTGGAACGTTGCTTTTTTTTTTTTTTTTTTAACGGTCATTGCAGAAAATGACTGCTCGCATCTGTAAGTCGAACCAAAACGACAAATGTACATCTGGGTGAATGAACGCAAGTGTTCAAATTGTTCGACAGGCAATAGTCGCCAGAAAGAAATCATATGATTAGCTGAAGGTGAAGCAGGCAGCTCCAGAAATGTACATCTCAGTGCAGCATTGCATTTCAAATCGATTACTTCGTGCTGAAGGTTTTTCTGTAATTGATAGAGCTTGGCATCAGGAAATACGAACGTATTTATGAAGAGAGTATATTATATTAAATAACGAGGCCTCGCGTGCCACTTTCTGACAGCTGGCGGGCCACAAGTGGCCCGCGGGCCGTGGTTTGGGAACCTCTGTTGTAAGGTATTCTCATCTGCTGCTTTGAGCATTTCTCCTGAGATATCGTCTTCACCAACAGCTTTGTTGTTCTTCAATTTTTTAATTATATAATTATAAAATGTCTATGTATAATAATCTTCTAGAATGTCCATTTTCTAGCTTACTGTGTTTCTCGTATCACCAAATTGTTCTATCACAATGTTCGAAATAATCTACACAATGTTTTTCTTTCTGAATACTTAACACCGTTTTAATGTCTTCAGAATTACTTTTAAAAAATCCATTTTCTACTTTTTTATCTGCTATCCGAAGCTGTAAACAGTCAGAATATTTGTTGACTAGACAATTCAGTCGTTGCTTGTCGATGTGTACAAGCTCCTGTACAACCTCCTGTGATGGTGTAGATGACCTGTGTTGGTGTAGATAACTTCGTGTGTCGGTACAGTTAACGTCCTGTGTTGGTGTAGATAAACTTCGTGTGTCGGTACAATTAACGTCCTGTGTTGGTGTAGATAACTTCGTGTGTCGGTACAGTTAACGTCCTGTGTTGGTGTAGATAACTTCGTGTGTCGGTACAGTTAACGTCCTGTGTCGGTGTGTACTCGCGTTGACCTCCTGCGTTTCTCCGATCGCTTGTGTTGAAGCCATAAATAAAAGTGACAATTGTCTACAAATTTTCCATGTCACTCTAGTGAATTTCTAAGTTCGTATAACATTCTCTTTATTGTGCATCGTTGACTTCAGATGTCTTGACTTATTTCGTTGACTTATTAGCAACCTGTACAGACTTGACATTTTGACCTCATGATTATATATTAATTCTTGCGCCAGTCTCTTGTTAACAGATCGGCGTTGACCTAGTTTTCACTGTTTGATAGTTTATTTCTTGACGTTTTTATTTTCTGGTTTTTAAAATAATCTTGTCTGTTGAAAATTCTTGACATTCTGTTGCCAACTTCGTTGTCCATTGAACAGTTTGTTATTTGTTGGCAAGTTCGTTGTTTGTTAACATTCATTATATGATGAAAAATTCGTTATCTGCTTTCTCACGATCTATAATTTCTAGATGCTCAAGAACCAAAATGTCTAGGTTCTCAATCAGTATAATGTCTAGCATGCACACACACACACATACACATACACACACATACATACATACATACATACATACATACATACATACATACATACATACATACATACATACATACATACATACATACATACATACATACATACATACATACATACATACATACATGCATGCATGCATGCATGCATGCATGCATGCATACATACATACATACATACATACATACATACATACATACATACATACATACATACATACATACATACATACATACATACATACATACATACACACACGCACGCACGCACGCACGCACGCACGCACGCACGCACGCACGCATGCATGCATGCATGCATGCATGCCATGCATGCACGCACGCACGCGTACGTACGTACGTACTTACGTACGTACGCACGCACGCACACACACACACACACACGCACGCCTCACACACACACACACACACACACACACATTAGCACCTTGCCGTCTTGACAGACCATAGTTTGTGCTTCAAAAAATGCATATTAACTTTTACCCATGGCGGTAGCGAATGTGACTGATAAGGCCAATTAGCGCTGTAAATGTTCCTTCACAGTGGGTGCATGTGAACACATGGTCATTTCCACCATCATGCACCATCTTACGTCTCACACGCTCGGTGTTTGACTTATATGCAGTAATTTTCTCCTTTGTCTTTATTCCATTTCTGATCTTTGCCCTCCATGCAACACTTTCAGCGGCTACTTGCTCTCAGTGTGCATTATCAATGCCTGTATCAATCATGTCCCGCTTACACACATCTTTGTATCGTAGTAGAGGCCGACCCTGAGATCTATTACCCATCTGTAATTCACCAAAAAAGATGTCCTTTGGTATTCTACCATCATCCATCCTCCTAAGATGTCCTATCCGTGTAAGTCTACGAAGACAGCGCATGGAATAAACCGTCACACAACCTGATCTTTCCAATACTTCAGAATTTGTGATTTTGTCTTGCCACTTAATACCAAGAATTCTTCGCAGACATCGCATATGAAAGCTGTTTAAACGTTTGTCTTGGTGTGAGTAAGTTGCCCAGGTTTCACTGCCACCAAGGACACAGGCTTGATAGACAAGGACTTTCGTTTTGGCAGTAAGCTTCCTGTTCTCCCAGACTCTTTTTCTTAACCTGTTCATTGTTGTTGTTGCCTAACCAATCCGGATGTTGATTTCCTGATCTAGGGATAATTTGCTATTTACCACTGATCCTAGATATGTAAAATGGTCTACCATCTCTAGTTCGGTGTCGTCAATAAAGATTGATGGAACCCCGTGTGCACCTTGTGACATAATCTGTGTCTTCTTTTTGCTAATTGTTAAACCAAATTCAGAACAAGCACTGGAGAATGCAGATAGTAGACATTGCAATTCTTCCTCAGAGTGGGTCGTAACTGCAGCATCATCTGCAAAAAGCAACTCTCTGATCAGTACCCTCCTAATTTTGGTCTTGGCCTTCAATCTCTGAGCATTGTAGAGGCCACCATCTGAGCGTGAGTGAATGTATATACCACCATCCTGATCACGAAAGGCATATTTCGGTATAAGTGAAAAGTATATTCCAAAGATGGTGGGAGCTAGTACACAACCTTGCTTAACTCCACTCTTGATTTCAAACTCTTCAGAAGTTGCACCTATCAAACTTGATTATACCCTTCATGTCTGTGTGGAACGATTCCACAATGGACAGAAGAGTTGGTGGGCAGCCAATCTTCTTTAGTGCCTTGAACAGACCCTCACGACTGACCAAATCAAATGCCTTTGTGAGGTCGATGAAGGCAATAAACAGTGGTTGATTCTGTTCACGGCATTTTTCTTGCATTTGTCGCAATGATAATATCATATCAATGGTAGACCGGTTCCGTCGAAAGCCACACTGTGATTCGGGGTAGACTTGATCTTCTAGGACTTGAAGTCTGAGCAGAACAATTCTGACAAATACTTTCCCAATACACAGAAGTGAGATACCCCTATAGTTGTTACAGTCGCTCCGATCGCCCTTGTTCTTGTACAAAGTTATGATGCTTGAATCTTTGAAATCTGTGGGACTTGTCCTTCTAGCAGCATAGCTCTATTAGATGGTGGATCTGTAGAGTAAATGTGTCTTGCCCACTCCTGATAACTTCTATTGGAATCCCATCCTTACCTGGAGCCTTGCCAGATGCAAGTTCATTTATAGCACACTTAACTATGGTGTTATGGTGGGAAGTGTGTCCAGGTGGTCAAAAGTTGGTAGAGTCTCTATGGCGTTGAGGGCATCATCCGCTAGTTTGGTCTCACTTGTGTAAAGCTCCAAATAGTGCTCTACCCATCATTCCATCTGCTGTTTCTTATCATTTGTGATTTCTCCAGTCAAGGTTTTCAATGGTGCACTTCTTTTGATCATTGGACCACAGGCTTTCTTTATTCCTTCATACATGCTTCTGATGTTTCCCTTATCACTTGCGATTTGAATGGACTCACATAACTTGATCCAATAATAATTTACACAATGCCTGGCAGCCTTTTTCACATCCTTCCTAGCTTGCTTTAGCTCACTCAGAGTGTTACGCGTTGGTCTTTCCTTGTTTCTTAAGAGAGCTATCTTCTTCTTATCAATCAAGTGCTGCAGAGTCTGGCTGTTTGCCGCAAACCAGTCCTGCCCCTTATGATCCACAGTGCCGTATACCCCTACGGCAGTTTTATAAAGAGTTTCCTTAAGTTGACCCCACTTTTCATTTACTGTACAATTTTCTGGTGTATCAGTGAAAGCGTCTTCAAGTTTCTGTTGAAACTGAAAGCACTTTTCAGGATCATGAGTGTTAATAATATTAATCCTGGGGCTAGATTTGTGTTTAGCTGTGTAGATTCTCTTTGGTCTCATTCTAACCCTTGCAACAACCAAAGAATGATCTGTATCACAGTCAGCACTGTGGTAACTTCGAGTTAATGATGCATGGTTCAGATA
Source organism: Cepaea nemoralis (assembly GCA_014155875.1). Lineage (NCBI taxonomy): Eukaryota > Metazoa > Mollusca > Gastropoda > Stylommatophora > Helicidae > Cepaea > Cepaea nemoralis. The sequence continues at coordinate 20,600 of JACEFZ010016753.1, forward strand.
TTGTCTCCGTGTGATAATGAAGTCCAGCTGATGCCAATGGCCGGATCTTTTATGTTTCCATGTGACCTTATGCATCTCTTTTGTTTTAAAAAAGAAGTTTGTAATACATAGATCATTTCTGGTGCAATGCTCCAGCAGCCTTTGCCGATTTTAATTCATGCTACCAATGTTGTATTTTCCAAGGCACACTGGCCATGAACTCGAGTCCTTGCCCACACGAGCATTGAAATCATCAAGCATATAAATGTACAGATTTGGAACTGCCTTGATCACGGAGCATAACTCCTCATAGAACGAATCCTTCACATCATCAGAGGAATCGAGTGGTCGGTGCATATGCAGTAATAATTGTGGCAAAACCACAAGAGGTTGCCAAGCGCAGGGATAATAATCTTTCATTACCTCCTGCTGGAATTTTAATCAATTTTTCCCCCCCCCCCGGGGTTTTTTTTTTTTTTTTTTTTTTTTTTTTTTTTTTTTTTTTTTTTTTTTTTTTTTTTTTTTTTTTTTTCCCCCCCCCCCCCCCCCCCCCCCCCCCCCCCCCCC
>JACEFZ010016754.1:0-21310 GCA_014155875.1 Cepaea nemoralis
GAGTCAAAGAACCTGTTTCACAGAAGTTCTTATCCTCCACAGTAAGTAAAGAACCCTTTTACATGCATTGGGGATGTGGTCAGTATGTCTTTACTTGCCAAAACATTAGCTGGTATCCATTTTAGGCTGGAAAGACATGGGAGCCTGCGTCAAATTTACAAATCTGCTCCGCTGTGATCTTAAACTCACTACAACTGGGTCGGCTGTGAATGCTTAGCCACTACACTAACGAGACTCGCCAAGGACAATAAGTGCTCCAACATTAACCTATAGAATATGCGTTCCCTGAGTGTAAGGACGGAAATGCAAGGGTGGAGAAAATCTTTGACCAGGGTGATAAAGACAATAGAGGAGGTTGCTAGTGCGTAATCAATGACTAGGAAAAAACTAAAGATAGCTAACATAATTTAAACAAGTCTCCAGCATTAAAAAGTGCGCCTGCTGGGTTCCTCGCCAGAGCGTGAAAGATCATGCAGCTCCGTCTCTTCACTTTCTGAAACTTTTTAACTCTAAGCAGCTGATGGGTGCCCCATTCGACTGCACAACATCCATACACAGCACACAATCTTTATTCTATTATAATAGGCTGTTTGTGACTCGCGTTAATCACACACATTTGAACAGATTCTGTAGCTGTTATAGTCTCTGACATAGATATAACCTATAATGAGGCAAAAATGTTTATAAAAAGCACTTATAGAAACAAATGGGAATAGAGCATCCAGGCCACCAGAAGGATGATGCATATTACAAACACGACTGAAGAGAACAAGTTGCAATCTTCAGACTGCACAGGCCATAACAGGCTGAAATACCACTTGTTCAATAAACTAAAGATAGGAAATACTGATGAATGTAATTGTGGAACTGATAAAATGCTTGCTTGCTTGTGTTCGTTGGCTTGAGCTCCAACGCGAAGTCCTGTATGTCGGATGAAGGCATCCTGTTGTCCAACATCAGCGTGATGTCATACAGGACCTGAGGTTTGCGTGAGTATCCGTTGTCCCATGTCTGGCTTATTGGTGTGCAGACTGGTGGTTCCTCGCCGTACAGGCAGACACTCTCCGACTTCGGAGGAATTGGCGATCCTACTGACCTTAGCCAGGACCCCGAAGGGACCTGTTGCCCAGGACGATCGACGAGGACGCGTCAATAGGTCTTGGCCAGTATATAACCCGGCCCTGGTGCCTTGGAAACACCTCTGCGTCCCACTGATAAAATGACAGCTAAACATTTGCTGCAGGAGTGCCCAATATATGCAGAACAGAGAAAGATATTTTGGCCCACACCTGCTTCATTTGAGGACAAGCTCTATGGAGATATCAACAAGCTCAAGTTGACTGCAGCTTACTTTAACTACATTCAGGTTGACATTTAAATAGTCTGAATCAAAAGCTCACTGTGTGGGCTTCATAAAAGGTGGGAAAAGTGTCCTAGTGGCATGAAATGGAATATTGCTCGGATAGCAAATCCATTACGTGGAAAGTCAGAATTGAAAGCTCACTGTGTGGATGTCATCTGCAGACTGCATTCTTCTGGTTTCCGGAGGAACAGCCTATGGTGAACGGAAGGCCCAATATACGGAAGTGAGGCTAAGCAGCCATGTGCAGGACGTGACGATTCCTTGGGTGAGCCCAGTACCAGAGCGCTGTGTGTCAGCTCTGCAAGTATGGAAGCCTCCTTGGATGGCGGGGAATGCCCGTGGTCTGCCCCTGCCTTCCCTTGAGGGCTGACCAGGATGTCTTTGGCTGTTCTTCTTCTTCTTCTTTTCGTTCATCCGGAGTGTTTTTTCAGATGTGATTGCGGTGTGTCTGTTATGCGCCTTTGGGCCGAAACCCGTAGGCCAACACATCGACTTTAGCGTGCTTTTTTGACCAGGTAGCATTCCTGGGTGGCTGTTCTATATGGGCCAGCTGGGATGGGTGATAACACCACAACAGTCAGTCAAATGTCCTAAGAAACCCCCAGGAAGGTTAACCCGGTCAACAAATGCCCACAGAAGTCGGATGTGTCAGCCTAATGGCGCAAGAACGCAACTCTGACACAAACGGGATATGTGAAACAGACACAACGCAATCACATCTGAAAAAAAAAAAAAAAAAAACTCCGGATGAATGCAGATAAAGAAGTTCTAATTGTCTAAATGTGGTGCAATTTCATACAAACAAAAAAGATATTCCACATCTGGTGTGTAACAAAATCATGTTCCCAGTTATATTATTTGCTATCAAAAAACAAAATGAGGTGGATACTTTGTGACCAGCCCTTGTATGATTGCGTGAACCTGTTGTAGTTAAAACCCCCTGAAGCCTTATTCAGAGTAAATATGAACATTGAGAAACCCACCAATAAATGAATATAGCATGAGTGATTTGATTCTCGTATGTACATTTCAATCCTAGCTGGTGCAGCAAAGTTTGTGCACTGTCCTGAGATTCTCCTTATGTGATCTATGGGAGAAGTCTGGAGCGCTTATGTGATCTATGGGAGAAGTCTAGAGCACTTATACAATCTATGGGAGAAGATACAAGTACTTGTGTGATCTATGGGAGAAGATTGGAGCACTTATGTAATCCATGGGAGAAGTCTGGAGCACTTATGTGATCTATGGGAGAAGACTGGTGCACTTTTGTGATCCATGGGAGAAGTCTGGAGCGCTTATGTGATCCATAGGAGAAGACGGGAGCACTTATACGATCTATGGGAGAAGATACAAGTACTTATGTGATGTATGGGAGAAGACTAGAGCACTTATATGATCTATGGGAGAAAACTGAAGTACTTATATGATCTATGGAAGAAGACTGGTGCACTTATGTGATAAGATTGAAGAACTTATGTGATCTATGGGAGAAGACGGAGCACTCATGTGATCTATGGGAGAAGATTGAAGCACTTATGTGATCCATGGGAGAAGACTGAAGCACTTGTGTGATCTATGGGAGAAGACTGCAGCACTATGTGATCCATAGAAGACTGCAGCACTTATCTATGGGAGATTGAAGTACATATGGAGATTTTCATGTGAAATGAAAGCAACTCTGTACCCAAACACATTAAATATAAGCACACTGGGTTGTACCCCAAATAGCTTCGCCTCTGCAGATGGGCATACTGCCTGCCGAAAGCATGAACTCCATAGCTTCTGTGATGACTTCCTACGTAATTTTTTGCTTGGGGGCGTTCGCTCACTTTTGAACTTAGTAGTCCATAAATGCTGCTTCTAGTAGCACTGGACTGAATATGTGGGTTTTTTTGGAGGGGGGGGGGGGGGGGGGGGGGGGGGTATTCCCCACCAGTTGAGAACCTCTGGTCTATGCCATTTGGCAGGACATGTGATTATGATGATGCAGCTCCTGTATAAAACCCATCTTTCACATCTGACTGAACCACACATGCAAGGATGATAGAATAGTGCATACACTTAATAAACCCAGGTACAAACATAATGTGATATCTTTACTTTACTGATCTTTATTTTCAAAGGGTAACAAATTGGATGCGGAGGCCCGTCTTACATTCGGCCCTTCCAATCACTCATCTTTCGTTCATCAACAGCGCATGATGCAATCACATAGGAAAAAGAACATTGTCAAATGAATGTTGTAAGCATAAACAATGCATCTATGGGAGAAGACTAGACTTCATATCAATTACTACTGGCACCTGGTCGTCTTGACAGATGATAGTTTGTTACATTGTGCTTCGAAAAAGGCATAATTACTACAACCCATAGTGGGGACCAGGGATGGAGTTATACCTCTCCATAACACAAAGCCTGGGCTGAACTCTAGAGACCATGTGTTGCCTACGCAGCATGATTCCTCTCTCGGCCTTCCTTGTTTACTTCAGAGGAAAGGTAACACCAATATGTCTGGAACAAGACAAGCTGCAGGAGCTGCCAGATCAGCAAAGCAATGCTCTAACCATCTGTCTGTCAAAGCTTTGATCCTAGACCTGTTGCTGACCAAATCTTAGGGCTTGGTCTGCCCTGCTATGACATTTAGTCTTTAGGTTGCATTTCCTCGCACTAGGATAAGACTTGTACCCTCCCAATTACGCTCCCCTAAACGTAAGATCAAACATTTTAATAAATAGTACACACTTTGAAACAGCTTATTACTAGAGCAGTCAACAAAACCATCAGGAAAAGACAAATGAAATTTACAGAGCATCTCATCATGAGATCATTTAACTGAGAGACTGCTTTGTGCTGGAAAGTACAGGTCAAGAGAAGCAAAGAAAACAAAAGATTATGTAGACAATTTAAACAGATGGGTGACAATAATATTAGTAGCATTCATTCTTTTACTCATTCAGTAGCATGTCCCTTGCAGAACATGTCCCATAACAACCGTCCAGAAAACTTCTCGGTCATAAGCAAGATGTCCCGCGTCCGGTACACCAATCTGGAGATCATCCGCCACATCCTGCACCCCTCCATGATTGTTCTCTCCAAACTTTCACGATATTTCAAGTGGCCAAAATACAGTAACATTTCGATTAACCATCACTGTCTGGACCAGTGCTGTGACAGATAACCGAATAGACGGATAACAGAAATCTCTTAATACATATGTACAGTAACGTGATTTCACTGTGGGCTTGGGACAAAAATGAAAAAGTGAATAATACATACATACTGTATGTAATTTTAAAAAAATAATAAATATAAACTTCAATATAAGAGTAGTAATGTACACAAATGTAATACGGTACTACAAACCTACGTTACTTTAAAATAATCTGTCATCTCCTTCTGTGTCTTTGAGGCTCAAGCTTTCTGCGCGGCGATGTTTCGTATCTTACGCAGAAGTAGGATCTGTATTGCATTTTCCTCCTCTTGCGTTTCAAACGATGCACTTTCAGTCTATGCACTTTGATAACGTTTCTGCTTTTGGGTGGCTAGCTGTAGGTTTTTGGTTAAGAACTGATCCTTCATCGTTGTCAATTTCTTCTTCTTCAATGGTAGTCACTAGAAACATTTTCACCATCATTCAAAATTTCAAAGCCTTCATCCATGTTGTCACATTCCAACCAATCTGTCACTTCTTCTCGCTTAATATTTTCACTGTTTAGTCCCACATTGTTGCAGTTTCAACAACACTGTCTCAGTTCCTACAGTTTCCGCAGAAGTCGGATGTGTCGGCCTAACGGCGCAAGAACGCAGCTCTGCTGTAAACAGGCACAACGCAGTCACATCCGGAAAAAAAAAAATCCGGATGAACGCAGAAGAAGAAGAAGTTCCTTCAGTTTCATCAATAGGTTCAGGCAATTTTAAAGATGGCTGTTTGTTTGTTGATACTCACGCGTTAAAAAAAAAAAGAGATGATGATGGATAACACAAACTGATAGTTAAACGAGTAATGGTTAATTAAACTTTTACTGTATTTCAATTATCTTTGTTTTATTGTCTTTAGCAACCAACCTTCTTCAATACTGAAATCGTGTTGTATAGATTCATTTGTTATATCAGTAGCAACAACATGAAAATATCAGAGGACTGAAGGGTCATGATCACCAATGCCTGCTTTGTGAGGTGAAGTGCCCAATTCTCTTATGCTAACTCTCCGAGACCCCAATCATGACGTTTTGCTGCAATTCTTTATGCCGAAGCAATTTCAACACTTGATTTCATGCACGCTAACTTCCTAACAGCCATCAAAGTCCAGCTTCAGAATCAATCAAATGATCACTTATGCAAAGTGACCAGAAACTGGCAGAATGTGACAATCACAAAACAATATGATATTAATCGCCTTGAGTCGGTCAGTCATTGAGTTTCAATCCATACTTTTCATAAAGGTCCTTTGATTGGATCCCTTGTATGACAGCTGTTAAACAGGATGAGAAGAAACAAAGTATGATATGAAATGTCTAATCGGAACAATAATATTCTCTATAGCATTATCATAATCAAAGTAGTAACAAATAAATATACAATGTTTAATTAAAGTTGTAACAAATAAATATAGCATGGTTAATCAAAGTTTTAATAAATAAATATAAATTCTCAATCAAAGTAGTAACAAATAAATATGGCATATTTATAATCAAAGAAGAAATAAACGAACATAACATTTTAAATTTTAAACTGACCATCATGTCTTTTTAGTTACACAAAGTTGGCTTGGCCATATGAATGGCATCTGTCGCAGCTAATCTTAATGTTCATAAATTCTGTGTGTTAAACATCACACAAAACACATTGTCTCTATCAATAATGTGACAGGTTTCCAAATGATGGCGTGCGATTGATGACGTAGGCAACTTCCTGTGTGTAGATTTTAATGGGTTACCAGAGGTGCTGTTTGCTTATTATTCTGTCTATCTAACTGGCTATGTGTTCTACTATCCTTTTGTTCAACTGCCTCTCTGTTCTGCCAATATAGGTAGATGGCACTGACATTGAAATTGATAAATGCAAATAGATTTGGCGTACACAGAAACAAGTTCTTTAACTGCTGGGATGGGGATATTGTATCTAATAACTGAAGCTGCAGCATAGAGCGTTCAGCTGACCGCTGTAGTGAACCAGGGTTGTAGATGCTGCATTAAGTTATCCGCTCAAAGGGTTAGCTAGGTAAATACTATGAGTTTGGGGACTGATGTTTCATTTGGGTTGGTTTCTGCTGATTATAAATCCAACGGGGAACCATAAAGATGTAAATTTTTAAAAAAGTTTCAAATTCCTCTGCCACTTGTGTATCTTCCTGTATCTGTTAAACAGGGTCATACTAGGCCTCCTTTGAAATGGACAGGTGTGAAGCTATGAAAATTTAAGTACTGACCTGTCCAGAGATGGCACAATTCAAAGATCAATGCACCGCAGAGAAATTGAACCAGGAAGATATGCAGAGAAATATGACAGACAATATAATGTGCAATCTATTGCTTGTGTCTTCATTATTCAAATTCGCTACAGGAAAACATTTTTTTGAAGATATGTTGATGTTTTACAGGGTGGAAGGTACCCCCTTCCCTCCCAAGAGCACCAAAGACAGGGTCATGTGAAACCATGTCTGCATGTGGTGGATTGAGCCTGAGAGCAGCTGACAAATTGTTGTTGGTTAAGGTTTCAAGTTCATAATGGTAGACAGAGGATCACTTTATAAATGGAGGTCAGCATAGCAAAATGGATAAGAGCACTCATTCTTAAACTTCCAGTGTGCTGATGCTGAGCTAGTGGGTTCAACAACCACTACACCAGCCAGTTGGACTAAAACGCTGACTTCTCATCCTTGACTTGGGGACGTAAATTACAAGTACCTCAGAAATGAGAGTGGGTTTGCCTAATGGCGAGGGAGACTGGTAACAGGAAAAGCTTACCCACACACAAACATCAGTCTAGTGCACAAGTAGTAGCAGCATGGGTATGGACTACGCTTGAGTTCAAAGCGTGTGCGCGCACACACACACACGCACACAAACAAATGAGCAACATACGTACCTAATCTACCCAGCACCATCTGCCCGACATCTTTGATCTCATTATACTCGTGTAGCTTCTCAATGTGAGTCTGGAGCTCGTTCTCTTTGTAGCCACTGGACATATAATAAGATGGAAATGTGTTTATGATTATACAAGTCATGGTAACATGGGGTTAGCGTGACTGCCTGTCAAGACAGTGGCCTGGGTTCGTGCCTCTGTGGAGGGAGAATTATTTTTTCCAACCAGCATGGCTCTGGGATCAACCCAGCCTCTTAAAAATGGGTACCAGGCAATTTTCTCTGAGAATTGTTTGTGAAGGAAAGACCACCCCACTTAATTATATCATGGCCTAGCATATGTGAAGTTATATCATGTCACACTCTAGTGGTAATATCTACCAAGGAACTATATGTTTGCTATATGATGATAAGGAGATACAGTATCTAATGCCCTTGCTTACCAAGAACACGTCTATCTAGCCTTGTTAAAAAGTTAGTTGCACATATTTTACAGGACGTAGCAGTTAACCCTACCATTGTTTGGCCATTTGTGATCTCTTGGCAAGTTTACGTTCAGTAGTTTGCAATAGCTTTTTGAAAGACCGTCAATCTGCTGCCAAACCGCCAGCAGTTGTTTCGAATGCTGTATGCAGGATTATAAACTGTGTCCATAACCTCTTCACCACGGAGCCAACCGTTGGACGTGTGGCAATGCATATTTGTTCTGTCAGCATTGCACTGTTATTACTGGGAGGTGGCACAGGTTTTAAACCCAGTGTGGCCGCACTACAGCTCTCAATTGTTTCGAGTCTCCTCTAAGCTCTACTGCTTTCTTCTACTTCTAGAGAATTGATTTCTTTTGTTTACCAAAGCAGCGTGAACTGCGGTAGAGTAGTGACCAGACGATCAGCTGCCGGACCAGTGGTTATAGGTTAGAATCACGTTCAGACTGCATACAAAAATATAAGAAGATGCTTCATAGCACTAGGAAATTTGAGGATGTGAAAAAAATAAAATCTAGAAGACTTAGAACATTTTACTCTGTCAAATCAGAACTGCTGTATGGATCAGAAACATGAAGAAAAGACTAAAAAATTAACTAGACATTTTTATTTTACAGTTTGTTGCCTTTGTGCACAAGAATAGTCCACATACACGATACTACTTCTAATGCACTGGACTGAATGTTTGTATGTGGATTAGCTTGCTATCACTACAGGTATTCGTTAACCGGTTTCTACACAGAATAAATAAAATGACTCAAATGGTATCACAGAATCACCAGTGTGGAGATCATGGAGTGAATTAACAAATCCCAGTGATTCAAAAATTTAGGAAAAGACACTGGTGTTTAATAGAACACACATGGAGAAAACCTGTTAATAGTTAACTAGAAAGACCTTTCTCTGGAATGTACCGTTAAAAGAAAGAGGGAGACACATTAAGAAGGGATTTAGAGACAGAGATGAATAATCCAGGGAGGACATGAAGGAAGCTGCATGAGATAGCAAAGGACAGAAGGGCTTGAATGGAGTTGGTTGAGGATCTGTGCTTCACTAGGGGGCTAACAGCCAACAGCAGCAGTCCAAGAAGAGGGTTCTCTGGAAACTAAAGCAGATGGCAGTGTATTGACATATATGTCTGTGTGGTCTGGTGAGGGAGTCATCATGATGTAGCAGGAGATCTGATCATGGGGCACTGAAAAGCCTCAGGATCTCTTGTTTCTCCCACCTCATCTTCCAAGGTGTCCTCAATTTCCCCCTGCCCTTGCTTCCAGGAACCACCCATTCCATCACTGTCCTCTCCATGTCACTTTAATGTTTAATATAGCCAAAGTATTTTGGTTTCTGAAACAAGTATATGGTTTATGAACCAGTTTTTTAAAAATGTTCAGGTCTTGTAGAATATCAATATATTTCTTATTTTTTTGTGAAGGAATCTAGTTAGTTATCTGTTGGGGTATCATTCTTGCACTCCGGACATGTCCACGGTGCTCAGATCCTTTCCGCAAAATATGCATCAGCGTCTGGCGGCTAATAATGCCAGTTCTGTGTTGATTGATGAGGCCCCTCATTCTCCCAATGTGCCTTTCGTGACGAACATGCCAATTATAACTTCCAAGTTTTTCATGCAGGACAACAAAGTGGATTCACTGGCGTCAAAATCCTCCACTCTCGACATCTCTCTAAGTGCATTAATAACATCAGCTGGCCATCTGCAGGGGATGCAGAGCCAGCAAGTTTATCAGCTCGTTCATTTCCCTAAACTCCTGCATGTTCCGGAATGGAGATGAAGGCGACTATGTACAACAGACCACCGCAGCGATTCAATCCACTGTCTGCGTACAGAACTCACCTCAACCTTTTGGATCATACTCATTGAATCACTCAGTACACAAACATTGGTATAGTTTTGTGATTCCAACGATATGAAAGATTGTGTTACTGCCACCACTTCCATCATCATGCTGCTTGTGGTTATAGAATGGGCACCACTGGCTTCTTGAATGGTTCGACCCGCTGAACATGCCATGAATGCCCATGCATTTCTTTGCTGTGAAAGAATATACTGGCCAAATACCACATCCCCATGCTATTTTTTACTTTACGTAATTAAAATATGATAACTCACGCAGCTTCAAATGTTTGTATTTCTGTATCAGTTTCCTGTAAGATTTTCTTCATTGCAGCTACCTGCGACTCCAGTTCAGCAAAGGACTCCTTGGGAGATGCAGTATCCTGAGAGAAAAAAACAATATGAACTAATTTGTTTTCTTTTGTTTTGTGTGTTTGCTATAAACTCAAGCATAATTCATACATGTGCTACTTCTTCTAATGCACTAGACTAATTTTTGCATGTGGATTAGCTTTCCTTATTACCAATCTTCCTCGCCATCAGCGAATCCACTCCAACTTCTAAGGTGCTTGTAAATTACACCCCCAAGTCGAGGATGAAAAGTCAACATTTTGGTCCAACAGTCCGGCGTAGGGGTAGAACCTGCTAGTTCAGCATCAGCACACCAAAGTTTAAAAGCGTGCACTCTTATCCATTCAGCCATGCTGACCTCGACTCCTGAAATAAAAATGCATGACGTAGGTGAGCTGGCCTTAAGGGAAGCAAAGAACAGTGCCACTGTAACCTACTACACATGTCATAAAAGGCAACTAAAGTGGGCTGGTGTAGGACTGGCTGTAGAATCCTGTAGAAATCTTTAGCTGCAAAATTCCAACCAAACCAAAGGTTTCTTCTTCTTCTTCTGCGTTCATCCGGATTTTTTTCCCCGGATGTGACTGCGTTGTGCCTGTTTACAGTAGAGCTGCATTCTTGCGCCGTTAGGCCGACAGATCCGACTTCTGCTGGCATTTGTTGACCGGGTTAACCTTCCCAGCAACTAAAGGTTTCATTGATGGCCTACGTTCCATTAGGAGAATAAAGGACAGAAGAAGAAGGAAGCAGTAGAAGAAGGTGGAGGAGGAGGAGGAAGAAGAAGAGGAAGCAGTAGAAGAAGGTGTAGAAGGAGGAGGAGGAGGAGGAAGCAGATGAAGAAGAAGAAGGTGCAGTAGTAGGAGGAGGAGGGAAGCAGAGGAAGAAGAAGAAGGTGCAGTAGTAGGAGGAGGAAGCAGAAGAAGTAGTAGAAGAAGAAGGAGGTGCAGTAGTAGAAGGAGGAGGAGGAAGCAGAAGAAGTAGAAGAAGAAGGTGCAGTAGTAGGAGGAGGAGGAGGAAGCAGAAGAAGTAGAAGAAGGAGGTGCAGTAGTAGAAGGAGGAGGAGGAAGCAGAAGAAGTAGAAGAAGAAGGTGCAGTAGTAGGAGGAGGAGGAAGCAGAAGAAGTAGTAGAAGAAGGTGCAGTAGTAGGAGGAGGAAGCAGAAGAAGTAGTAGAAGAAGAAGGAGGTGCAGTAGTAGAAGGAGGAGGAGGAAGCAGAAGAAGTAGAAGAAGAAGGTGCAGTAGTAGGAGGAGGAGGAGGAAGCAGAAGAAGTAGAAGAAGGAGGTGCAGTAGTAGAAGGAGGAGGAGGAAGCAGAAGAAGTAGAAGAAGGAGGTGCAGTAGTAGAAGGAGGAGGAGGAAGCAGAAGAAGTAGAAGAAGGAGGTGCAGCAGTAGAAGGAGGAGGAGGAAGCAGAAGAAGTAGTAGAAGAAGAAGGAGGTGCAGTAGTAGAAGGAGGAGGAGGAAGCAGAAGAAGTAGAAGAAGGAGGTGCAGCAGTAGAAGGAGGAGGAGGAAGTAGAAGAAGAAGGTGCAGTAGTAGGAGGAGGAGGAGGAAGCAGAAGAAGTAGTAGAAGAAGAAGAAGGTGCAGTAGTAGAAGGAAGCAGAAGAAGAAGAAGAAGAAGAAGGTGCAGTAATAGGAGGAGGAGGAAGCAGAATAAGTAGTAGAAGAGGAAGATGCAGTAGTAGTAGGAGGAGGAAGCAGCAGAAGAAGAAGAAGGTGCAGGAGGAGGAGGAGGAAGCAGAAGGTGCAGGAGGAGGAAGCAGAAGGTGCAGGAGGAGGAGGAGGAAGCAGAAGGCGCAGGAGGAGGAGGAGGAAGCAGAAGGTGCAGGAGGAGGAAGCAGAAAAAGAAGAAGAAGAAGAAGAAGGTGCAGTAGTAGGAGGAGGAGGAAGCAGAAGAAGAAGAAGAAGAAGAAGGTGCAGGAGGAGGAGGAGGAGGAAGCAGAAGAAGAAGAAGATGCAGGAGGAGGAGGAGGAAGCAGAAGAAGAAGAAGGTGCAGGAGGAGGAGGAAGCAGAAGAAGAAGAAGGTGCAGCAGGAGGAGGAGGAGGAAGCAGAAGGTGCAGGAGGAGGAAGCAGAAGGTGCAGGAGGAGGAAGCAGAAGAAGAAGAAGAAGGTGCAGGAGGAGGAGGAGGAAAAAGAAGGTGCAGAAGGTGCAGGAGGAGGAAGCAGAAGGTGCAGGAAGAGGAAACAGAAGGTGCAGGAGGAGGAAGCAGAAGGTGCAGGAGGCGGAAGCAGAAGGTGCAGGAGGAGGAAGCACAAGGTGCAGGAAGAGGAAGCACAAGGTGCAGGAGGAGGAAGCACAAGATGCAGGAGGAGGAAGCACAAGGTGCAGGAAGAGGAAGCACAAGGTGCAGGAGGAGGAAGCACAAGGTGCAGGAAGAGGAAGCACAAGGTGCAGGAGGAGGAAGCAGAAGAAGTAGTAGAAGAAGAAGAAGGTGCAGGAGGAGGAGGAAGAAGAAAAATGGGAACTGCTAGTAAAGAACTGAGAGTTTTTTTTAGGCGAGCTGTGATAAGGGTAAAGTTCTGCAAAAGATTTAAAAAAAAAGGCAAAAGACAAAAAAAAAAAGGCAAAAGGATTGAGTTCATTTCATACTAGCTCAGTCTCTCCCAGTCTTTCGCCTAACCTCCTGCTGAAAACATCACAGAGAACACAAACTCTGCAGCTGCAGCAATGACCCCCAGGGATCTGAGAAATATTTACACTCATGAACCAAATGAACCCTTGACCTTTCGAATGTAAGGCTGATGGATTGATCACTTCGCTATTGAGAGTTCTCCGAAGGAGTTACTACTGATCATGATTTTTATTTTGCGTTCGCTTTGAACTCAAGCGTAGTCCATATGCATGCTACTAATTCTAGTGCACTGGACTGATTTTTGCATGTGGATTAGCCTTCCCTATTACCAGTGTCCCACGAATCCACTCTGGCTTTAGAGGTGTGACGAAACGGCTACAGATCGGCAAATCTCTGCATAATAGCCCTTTGAAGGGAGTGCGAGGCGTTGGTCTCCCTTGAAATTAATATCAATTAATAGGGGATTTCCCTAGAAACGTCGTGCGGGGCGGAGCTATTCTAGTTATATATAGAACAATCTAGAATGTTCCCTCAAGTGCGTACGTGGGATATAGCTCTAAGTTCACGAGTGCTTCAGGCAGCACGGGTTGGTGGAACTTATCGTGACTCTGGTTTTCTTCATGAAACATGAAAGTCACGCGGCCCGTGTAGGCGAGTGGAAGGCGCACTGACATTGTAGTGGTCAGTCGCCCACCGAATCTCAGCGTGAACAGATCGCAGCCAACAGGCTGATGTAATTTTGATGTCAATAATCGCGGCCAGTGCGGACATCTGCAGTCAAGGTTGTGATTCTTCAATCACAGGTTAGTTGAATACTTATTCTATTATTTAACTGTTGTCGTGATGCCGTGCTGAGTTCCCGGAATGAATTAATTGCCGTAGAAAAATTGAGTTGTCGCATAGCGTTATCCGTTACAGTTGGCGGTTTGCATATTTAAGTAGGCTTTATCGATCAGCGATGTAATGTTACCTGACGGTACAAGCCGTATTCCACAGCGAGGGGTGTGTACATAAAATAGGCCGAACGATGTGCGTTACAGTGTGTAGCAGTTACTGGTTTGGTTTATTAATTACGCAGGCAAGGCGACAGTTTGTCAGTCATTACATCAACATGCATGACGCTGTAAATGATAAGGTAGAGCTTATTATTAGAGATGTTGAATGTGCTTCGTGACATTAGAATTGTAACTTAATTGTTCTATCAGTGGTGGTGATTTTTCGAGGAATCAAGGTGAGATCAGCAGTGGTGTATTTGCTGTGTGCAGATAGCCGTGTTATTCCGCGTAAGCCGAATGGTGTTGCATCGGTAGGATAACAGTTGATAGGAGGTATTCATGATACTATAGTTACTGCTTGTCATGTCCGTCCGCTATGATGACCGTGCATGTTCCATCTTACGTTTGTCTAGGCAGCGGGAGGTAGGCCGGTACCCCCAACCCGATAGGTAATAGGTCCGACCCAATGCGATCGTGCCGATCCGAAGAGTGAACATACCCGATCGAGGGTGAAGCGGCACTCCGTAATTCGAGGCTGGGGTGTCTAGGTAGATCGAGGTTTGAACCTAACCGTTTCTGTCTCTAATATTCTACTCTTCTGGAACCCTGACTCGGTTCATGGAGTACTTGGAGTACTGCCGTGAAGTAGTAGTATATGAAGGGAATAACCACCCCCCAAAAAAGGTGGAGCCAGAATTTGGAAGTGGAGTCTGGAGGTTTGCTACATTGGATGACGTGACTTAAGTCGTCACGGGGCAAGGTACACGGGACCCACCGTAGCTGTGGGAAAGTGTAATGGTGGATGGCCACCACAGCTGTGCTCGACCGGCACAGGTATGACTGACCTGAAAGATAGTCAGTGAATACAAGGGCAACTCAGGATCTGGGGCAGGGATCCCAGACCTGACACTATGGCTGTGATATGATTTTGTTATTTAAGTGTAACAAGTCATGAGTTCTCCTTGGTTAATGCTATAGTAATGAATTATCAGGAGTATAATTCATTATAGTCATATAGTTATTAATGTGTGTAATTGATCAGTCCATGGGTTAAGGGATTGATGAATTGATGAGTCTGTCAGGAAGGAGATGTCCGGCTGGACACCTTCTCGATACAGTAATCCCTACACTGAAAGGAAAGTAAGTGTATATGTTGATTGATGATGGAAGATGAAACCGGATTGGACTGGCACCAGGCGAAGGATGCTTGACAGAGTCATACAGTCGACTCTGGTGCTAGGGGTTAATTGTAGCCCAAAAGTGTTACTTGACTGAACAAGGGTGCTATTGCTTTTTCTACCATCATTATGCCTATATATTATAGTGACTAAGTATATCTATGATGTGATGATTTCATACTCATGTTGGTAGACATGAGGAATGTCTGAGAGGCAGGTGACGGGGTGGAGATGCTGGTTGTCTTTGTTGTAGTTGAGTACTCACACCAACCTCTCCGTGTTTCAGGATCTGTTATTACTATACAGAAGAAGATTCAAGAGCTTCACCATGAGCTCTATGGGCCCACTCATTCCAGTGCCTATCCAGAAGTTGATTGAGGCCATACTGGGAGTGGTCGTCTGATTCTGCGAGTTCAATGTTGGAAGAAGCTGAGTGCTGAATACGTCGGTAGGTCTAGGTTAGGACCTCCGTCAAGAGTCCGACGAGTGTCATCCGATCCTGAGAGGATCCAACACTGAAACGTCTGGAGATTCTGGCCAGTGATGCACTGGTGACATTCAACCTCAGGGTAAACCTTGGTGATTGCAAGGTCAGGAACTTTCAAGTTGAGCAGAGTGATCATTGATACCGGTCACCATGGCCTGTGTAATATGCTTCTGACCCGGCTGGGTTGTCAGGGGACACCGTGTATAATATATGCTTAAATAGTGTTTCTACATTGGTTACCTTTGTGAAGCCAACATGTGGTCCAGTGAACTAGGACATTGATTACAACATTGGTGGGAACACCAGAGTGACATGTTTGTTGAGGTAGGGAGCTACCTCATGCCAATGTGATGAACTGTTGACAAGGTTTGTTAAGGTAGGGAGCTACCTCATGCCATCGTGATGAACTGTTGACAGTGTATGCTAGGTTGTGATTACTACCCATTGATCAGGGTAGTTACATGAGACTGTGTGAAGATCTATTTGTCCAGGGACATGAAATCAAGGTGAAGTGTTATAGTCACCTAATAGACTTTACCAGTGACATTGTGTGTTCATGTGGAGCACCCGCTCATTTTGTAGGTGACATATCAGTGTGTGGGTCACTTATGAGACAGAAGAGTGACCAGGCTCTTGTGTATTTTGATACGGTGCTACATGTACTTTTTCGGCAAGTGGGAGACCGCTAATGTTCTAGGGTCGGCCCAGACTTCATCAGGAGTGTGACGAGTGATATAGGACGACAGCAAGGAAGGATCCTTGTTCATCGGTGCAGTGTCAGTCAGGCAGTGGTACTGCGCTTGATCAGCCCGTGATTGGTTCTCTGTGGGAAGAGGGAACTTTGGAGAGGCAGCAGACCTTGGAGTTCCAGTCCACTGGAGGAGCCTGGGTGAGTCGCTACCACGACTGGACAACCGCACGAGCTATCGTCCGCCTCCATGATGATGACTACTCATCTGCATCTCTGATATTGTACATAGTTCTTCTTGTCTGGCTTTCAGCCATCCTTATCTGTGTTGTGGTTGACGTAGTTCAGAATTAAATTTTTGTTCTCTTAGCTATGACTGTGTGCAGTGATATGACTGGTGTCTGGTCCGAGCCCCCTTGGGGTTTGGAACCCTAGGTGAGGGAGGGGAGGTTAAGCTGTCCCGGCTTGTGTGGGGCCTGGTAGATGTAGAGTGCTATTGAGGTGGTTGGAGCAAAGGCAGGGGATAGTATCTATCGTGGCAAACCAGTCCAAGCCCCGGCGGTCTTGTCACAAGAGGTACTTGTAATTTATGTCCCCAAGTCAAGGACGAGAAGTCAACATTTTAATCCAACTGAACGGTGTAGGGGTTCAACCCATCATCTTGGCACACCAGAATATTAGAGCGAGTGTGTGCTGACAGCCGCTAACAATAATGATAATGAGTGCAGTATCTGCGACTACTGTATTAATTCACACTACTTACAGACCGGCTCAAAGGTGACTTAAACTGTCCTGTAACAGGAGACTTGAACTTGATGTTTCCCTTATCTTTCATGCTGGAGGAGAAAACAAAAGAATACATTATATACCAATAAATCAAACACCACTGCTGTAAGTTTCTAATGGCAATAAAACAAAATATATAAACTAAAAAATTGGGAGTATCCTTGACAAAGTGGTCAAGCTGCGAGCCTCGCGCGTCTTCTTCTTCTTCTTTCGTTCGCTTGAAATATGTCTATATCTGCAATGTCGTCTCTTGCATGAATTGAACTGTTTTTTTCAGTCCACACAGTGGTCCATAGAGTTTATCTTCCACTGTCGTCTCTCTAGGCCAGAAGGTTTGCCTAGATATGTTATATTTTGGGCAGTCTTGGAGTACGTGCTCTGCTGTCTGCGACGCCAATCCACATGTGCACATGGCTGTTTCACCAATCTTGAATTTTGTATACATGTGGTTGCGTAATCTATTGTGTCCTGTTCTGAGGCGCAGAATAATGACTTGTTCTGGTCTGTCCATAATGTGGTAGTCATCTTGAGCAGGTTTTAGGTGGCTTTCTGACTGATTTGATCATTCTTTTCTTTTGGTGGTATGTAACGGGCACATCAGGCTGTTCCTCTTTGGCTCCTTCCTTAGCCAATTGATCAGCTCTGTCGTTTCCGGGTACTCCACAGTGGGATGGTATCCACTGTATGGTGACTTTATGCTGACTGCTAAGTTCAGAAAGTAGTGTCCTTAGTACTGGCAATTTCCCAGAGAGGAGAGCCTCGAGTACTGATTTTGCATCTGTTAGTAGCACCACAGGTTGTGTACCATTGCTGTTATTTAGTAATTTCTCTGTTGCTATCTTGATTGCCTCAATTTCGGCATCATAGTTATGGCAGTACTTTCCTGTCGGTACTCTGGCTGTGTCCCTAGTATTATTTGGGTATTCTATGTACACTCCCGCTCCTCCATTTCGAACAGCATTTTGTGCTGACCCATCTGTGTAGACTCGGATCCAGAGGTCCTGTGGGTATTCTTCATCAAGGAAGCTGAGAGTGGCTGTTCTGCGCTGCACACTGTTCTGTTCTTCCTTGTCAAATATTCCTCTCACTTTTGTCTGGATTTGTAATGATAGTCTATGCTCATCTTTCCATGGAGTTCGCTCTGGAATAGTTGTTAGGGGGATACCAACTGTGGGCAGATCAGTGGTTTCTCTGCAGAGTCGTTTGGCCTGGTGGATAAAACTACTTCTTTTCAACCGCCCCATAGCTAGGTTTTCAAATCTGTTCTTCATAGGGTGGCCTGGCAAGCTGAGGAACTTTTCTGCTTGTATTAGCGTTTTTGTATCTCTGCGCTCACTCAGTGCCTGTGTCCTCCCCATCTTCTCCATTTCCACTATAGGGGTTGATCTCATCCCTCCTGTGGTGACTCTAAGTGCTTGATTTTGCACCTTGTCCAGCTCTTGTAGTGTGGTATTTGATGCTGAACACCACGCAGTTGACCCATATTCCAGGTGTGGTCGTATGCTCTGTTGGTAAACTTTGCTAAGTATTTTCGTACTGGCTCCCCATGTGGTTCCACTTAGCTTTCTCAGGATGGCTATTTTCCTTCTGGCTTTTGCTACTGCTTTGTTGATGTGCTTTCTCCATGTCAGCTTGCCATCAAATGTTACTCCAAGGTATGTTGGTTCTTTATCTTCTCTTAGGGGTGTTCCATTTATCTGGATGATCCCTGCCTTTTGTTTTGGAGAGAGGGTAAATAGGGTGGTGCTGCACTTGTCAGTGTTTATGCTGACACACCATCTATTTGCCCATGCAGCAAATGTATCTACAGCTCTTTGTAGCAATCTGGTGGCCACTGATGCATATTCATTTGTGCTCCATAGAACCAGGTCATCGGCGTACATTGCCGCTTTAATTCCATGCGGTAGGTGAGCAACAAGATCATTGATGAAGATTAGAAAAAGTGTGGGGGACAAGACTCCGCCCTGGGGGACACCGTGACGCAGTAGTACTTTCTTGCTCTTGAGTCCGTCTATCTGTACTCGGGCTCTTCTGTTGTGCAAGTATGCTTTCACCCATTTGTACATTCTTCCATTGACTTTGCAGTTTCTCAGTTTCTTCATCAGACCTTCTTTCCAGACTTTGTCAAAGGCTTTCTTCAGATCTATCCATGCCGCAAGCACCAGCTTCTTCTCTTGGAATGCATCCTCAATTTCTTGAGAGAGGTAGGTTGTCTGATCTTCCGTAGAGTAGCACTGCCTAAAGCCAGCCTGCTGTGGCACAAGGATGTTTTTACTTTCAATGTACCACTGCAGTCTGTGATTGATGATGCGCTCCAGTGTTTTGCAGTAGGGGTGTACCGGATTTCGGCTCCGGCTCCGGCAAATCCGGAATCCGGCCATTTTTACAAATCCGGCTTCGGCTCCGGCTCCGGCCTGATCTCACTTCATAAATCCGGCCAAATCCGGCTCCGGCCGGATTTTAAAAAATTGAATCCGGTACAGCCCTAGTGAAAACACTCATGGCTTTCCTCCAGAAAGAAGGTAGTGATGCTGGGATCAAAACTATGAAAGCAGCCCTGCTTGAAGCTGTTAGCAGCAGATTTGCGGACATTGAATCCAACAGTATTTACACCTGTGCCACACTACTGGATCCTCGATTCAAGCTGTGCTTCTTCTCCGAACGTGTAGAAGTGATGTACGAGCCCATCTGCTGTTAGCAGCTAACTCCATTATTGGTTCAGCAAACAGTCAGTCCACAGGATCTATCAGCTACTAGTAGTAGTAGTACTAGTGTTTTGACTTCTGTGAGCACTGCCACACAGTACGAGTCCAGCCTATGGAGCTATTTTGACACAATTGTCGAGGAAAATCCCACCACAGATCGTTCTGCAAGTGCCGAAGGCAACAGCATTAACACTGAGGTGACACAGTACCTGTCAGAGCCACTTCAAACTCGACATTTCTTGCACCACCACCTACAAGTGTGCCATCGGAAAGGCTGTTCAGTACTGCAGGAGACATTATCACTGACCACCGTAGTAGCCTTTTACCACAAAATGCGGAGACGTTGATTTCCTGAAATACAACTCGTCCCTTCTTGACTCTGAGAGTTCAACTTCACAGCCATAATGAAGACTGACTGACTGAAATAGTGAAATTACTGAATGAATGTATTTCAATACATTCAGTCTGTTCAATGTACTGTTGTTGTGAGTTGTAACTGAGCTGCCAATTTGCCAACTGAAAACAATGTGAAAACTAAAAACTGAAACTGAAAACTAAAAATTAAAATTACTAAATTAGCATTATGTGCTTATGTATTATGTTTCATCTTGAACTTATGGAACTTAATATTACTTAATTACTTATTCTAATGTAAATGTAATTATTTTACATTTAAATGATTTAATATGAGTATATGTTATCATTGTCATGTCTATAGTAATGAACTGCAGTAATGAACAGTCGAGTGACTCCACTCACCTAAGTCAAGTGATGTAGTACGTTATTTTATTTTTTTTTTTATTTGTAAATCCGGCTCCGGCCGGATCTCACTTCATAAATCCGGCCAAATCCGGCTCCGGCCGGATTCTCACTTCATAAATCCGGCCAAATCCGGCTCCGGCCGGATTTAAAAAATTTGAATCCGGTACAGCCCTATTTTGCAGAGACAGCTGGTGAGGCTAATTGGTCTGTAGCTAGAGGCAATGGAACCATCTTTCCCTGATTTAGGAGGGGTATCATGATTGCTTCTCTCCAGGCTTGTGGAACACTGCCTAAGGTCCAGCTGTTATTGAAAATCTGCAACAGCTTTGTTTTGGCCTCTGTTCCTAGGTTCCTGATCATTTCATTGGAGATACCATCAGCTCCTGGTGACTTTCTCATTTTCAGTTTTGATATGGCTAGCTCCAGTTCGCTGATTGTGATGGGTGCCTCCAGAACCTCATGTACTATTTCCTTCTGTCCTGTATGTTGTCGTTTCTCTCGAATCTCTTGTTGTTTCTCTGGACTAATTTTGATATTGCTATCTTGTGCGAACGAGTCCGCAAAATGGTCAGCTGCTTGCTTTCTTGTTAAGATTTTTCCATCTTTATGTAGTGCAATTTTTGAGTTTCTCCCTGTGCCCTCGTCATTAAGCTGTTTTATTAGCTTCCACAATTTCCTTGTGTCTCTTTCAAAGTTCAGGGACTCCGTTTTCTCCTGCCAGCTTTCCGTCTAGCCTGCAGCTTGGCCCTTTGAAATTTGGCTTTTGCATGCTGGAATTTATTGTGGTGCTCTTGGCTGGGTGTGGCCTCTGCTTGCTTTCTACACACTTCAACATCATTATGCAACTGTTCCAGTTCACTACTCCAGTAGGGTTTATATTGTTTACGGGCTCCTCTTGGTACTGTTTCTCGCGCTGCCTGTAGTATGCATTTCCCAAACTCTTCAACTGCTTTATTTATGTCTTTCTCAGTGTTCAGGTTTCTAACCAGTATGGGGGTGT
>JACEFZ010016755.1:0-21737 GCA_014155875.1 Cepaea nemoralis
GTTGTCATAGACTATTATCCTTCACCTGTTTAGTGTCTTCATGGACTTGTCCTAAAACTGTTTTGGTGTCTTCATGGGCTGTTGCATTTCAGATGACCGGACTTATCTTTCAGATGTCTTCTACTTCTGCTGGCGCTGTCTTTTATCCCCCAATGAGGCCCTCAACCAACTCATGCCAAGCCTTATACCTCTTTTGTCATATCCTGCAGCTTCCCCCTTGCCCTCCCTATATTATTCATCTATGTCTCTAATTCTCTTTTCCTAACGTTTTTAGGTCTCCATCTAGTCTTTTGCCCTATGTATTTCAGAGAAAGGGCTTTCTAGTTATACCGGGTGTTTGTAAAGTCTCACTACACTTTGTATGTAGAATAAATTTGAAACATCAAGTAAATGATGTCATTAAAAAAAAATGTGCTCCACTTTCCATCGTGAAGCAATATGCAGCGAATGGCTGTTGTCCGCTGGAGTAATTCTTTGCACTCCAAACAATGAATACTTCATAGGTACTTTCCAGCTTCCCCAAAAGAGTGTTAGACCATAGCAGTGACTATTGTAACTAATTTAATAAACTTTTAGCTCACGTTTTAATGACATTATATACTTTGTTTTTCACATTTTTTCTACATACAAAGTGTAGTGAGACTTTAGAAACACCCTGTACTATTAACAGGTTTTCTCAATGTGTTCTACCCAGTATCAGTATTTTTTTCTCAACTCTTGATTCACTAGAATTTGTTTAGTTCTCTCCGTAATCTCTGCATCAGTGATACTGTCACACCATTGTAGTCCTACTTTTCTGCAAGGGGTATACTGAACAAACATTTGTAGTTTATTGTAAATTGTTTTAATTATTATTCATGTTTCTGACCCCATACATCAGTAATACTGATTTCATGTTAGAATTAAATCTTCAAAATTTGCTTCTAGATTTAATTTTGTTTGACCTCCACACATTTCCTAGTGCTATGAAAGCTTTTCTTGCTTTTCGTATTCTTATTTTAATATCTCTAAATGTTTCCTTATCTTTGTCTGCAATGTTTACTAAATATACGCATGATTTCACCATTTTGAAGTGAGATTTCAACAAAGGAATCTTTTAATTGCATCTGTGTCATATACAATTATCTTTCAGTTGTATCAATGTCTTAATTGACTGTAATCTTTTAACTCTATCAGTGTCATCATAAAGTGTTATCACTCAATTTTGTATGTTATTCCAATTAGAATGAAATCCATTGCAGGGCAAGTATTACAAGAGGATTCCCGTAGTCAGAAGAAGTTCCCCCCCTCGCTGAATGTTTCAGCCCCTTTACTCCTTTGACACTTTCAGGGATAAGATCCACCTGGCTCATGACTCCCGGGTACATATGAAGTCAGAATGGGTTCGCCTGATGGCGAAGGACACTGGTAATAGGGAAATCTAATCCACGTGTAAAAATCAGTCCAGAAGTAGCTAGAACCTTTCTAGCTCCACATTCTTGAGTAGAACCTTTCCAGCTCCACATTCTTGAGTAGAACCTTTCCAGCTCCACATTCTTGAGTAGAACCTTTCCAGCTCCACATTCTTGACTAGAACCTTTATGTTAACTTGTGTAACAATGCGCGTACAGTGGATCAACCAACAACTAGTGATGTATTCAAATCCAAAACAGGCTTTATTTATTCATGATGGCAATTCAATACAAAATCCAGTACTCATACATTTTGCTGTCGTCTTCTCTTCTCTTGTCCTTGATGTTAACTAACTACCCCAACAACAAGCTACGTCACGACTTGAGCATCCTTCTTATTGTTCTATCAGGATGCTCAAGCGTGCTGTAGCCTTGCACGCCTAAGCTAATACAGGCATGATATCCATTCTGCTACACCTCCCTATCTTTGAAAAGACTTTTTTCCTTCAAAAGTCTTAACTCCTAATCCCTCTATCCTACACCTTCTCTCCTTACCTCCCATAATTTCTCTAATCCGCCCCAAACTAACTCTATTTTAAGTAAATATTTCATTCTATTTGTAACTCTTCCCCCTGTCACATAGCAAATCACTATGAAGTTATATTTCTTCTTCGTTTCTGGCCCTTCAAAAAAACATAACATATATTATTTACATATCCTCAATAACATTTAAATCTCAACTTTATACAATACATCATAACACATATGGTTATCTTTTTGAAATACTTCTTCTTCTCTTCATAAGCAATCCGCTTAACTCTTCTTATCACGAACTCAACAAATTCAAAACTCTTCTGATACTACCTCAACTCCCTATTGTCATCACTAACTGTATTACCTCCACATTACTACTTTTCTACTTTCAACTAACCTGAAATCACTTGCACACGATAGGAAGACAAAGAATTGGTGCGCACCGAAGATTCAAAGAAGTAGAACTCTTCCACACAAAAACCACACTCACCTAAATCACACACACCTTTACCCCCCTATGTCATTTGAGACTTTATGTAATAAAGTCTAAAACAATTATATCTTCTACAGTTCACTTATACCACTTATTATGGTAACAGTTTACGCTGCTATCTACAGCATCAAATACTAACCATCAAAAATATTATTCACTCCCCAAATGTCTATATATTACAGACCTCCTTCCCACATCATCTCACATAATTAATCTTCTCCTTTTAATCTTGCCGAAATTTTCATCGACCCCTTAATGTCCATTTATTATGGGCATATCTACTAAAACCTCTACTTATGCCGTTATCAACAGCAACAATATACTACCCCTGAACTCATGTCTGTGACTGCTTGCAATCAACGTTATTCTATTACAGTCCATATATCACGGACCCTCAAAAACCCCATGTCATTTTGTCTCCACAGTGACAATGTTCATTTCTCATTAACACACTTACACCCCTTTACTATTGTACTGCTATCCACAGTATCTAATCATTCTTCGGAGTCAAACATGGATTCAATTCATGTTTTGCTAATTGTCTTCACACTGTCTGTTACAGCACGTTACTGACTTCTTCTTCTATAATCTCGTGGCTCCATGTTCACTTCTGACCCCATGTCATTTACCCCACTGCTTTATTCACTTTAATCTTTTCTTCCCAATATGGCGTCCAATCCATATATCTTCAATTAATGCTCACTTAAATTCCCCATAACCCTTTTACTTGTGTAGTAACCCCGTATGGCATATGTTTCCACAACTTTGCAGCCCTTATATCATTGATTTATCAACGCTGACTATCACAGCAATCCCACCAACAGGGTATGCTTATTATTCAGAAAGAGAATGTGTCTCTCTACTAGTTCTCAGTAGTTTATTAACTCTTTTCTGAACGAAGGGTCCTAAATAAAGCCCCATGTATTGCCTTTATTCTAGCCAAAATCATAACTGTTTATAATTTAAACTTAACTTAACTAATTTCTAACATATTATAACAAGGCAATTCTTATTCAACATACAAGACAATTTAAGTTAAAATATGAGTCAACCAAAATAAAACAACAGGATGTCATAACCCCCAAGTTTTGAACTGTTTATCCCCAACAATAAAACATGCATCAATTTAAATTAGAAGAAAATATCTAGTGTTACCTAACACTACTGGTCTCTTTTACGGACCAGTAGTTTGTACGCAAAAGACTGAAAACACAACAATCTGATTCTAAAATTAAATGGTGATAATCATTTTACAAAACCAAGTCAATTAAAAAATAATATAACCTACTATACATATTCAATCAACATTGGTCTCTTATACTAACCAATGAAATACATATCTATTCACACAAGTCATGCCTATTCCGTTATTCTCATAACAGAGAAAAAACAACAACTCAATGCTAAATATATATATATATATATATATCTGTTACCCACAGACTATTCTCATAGAACTATATCTGTTCTCTCAACAAAAGTCATTAATCAACAAATGACCGTACTTTTTCTGTAAGTCAAGCATTGATTATTTCCCCTCTCAACATTCTATCTTTTGCAACTTAAGTCCTAACATATCCCAATATTTGGAATATAAATCTAAACAACCACTGTTTACTACAGGTCAAATCATTTTATCTATTAACAGTGTGACGGCTATCCCAATGTCATCTACCAGTCATCTATCTACCAATAGAACCTGTGGCTCAGCACACCAATTGTTTCCCTTGGATTTGTACCAAGAATTACTACAACTACTTAATCATTACCGTTAACTACGGTATCTCCACCCTACTACGACCAGCAAAAAACTTGTCTATTTACTATAGACCTCACCCATGCCTCTATCTACTGTACCAACAATTAATTCTACTTTTAAGTCTCCCTTCTACCCGACGCAAGTAATATTTCATTCTCCCGCATCAGTACTTTCTAACACCTCACCACAACAACTCTAAACTATCCTCAACTTTCTCTTAACTTCGTTCACACACCACGATGATAGTCAGACTAGTCACACTTATCGGAACACGTTCTCTAGTACTCTATTTATAATGTTCCGACATTCATTTAACCAATCACTTTCTCTCCTTCTCTTGCTTACTCCTATTTATCGGGACTCTATCAGAAACAATAACCAACACTGCACATGACTAACGACCAACCTCACTCCTACTGGGCAAACCATTTCTCTGTATCAGGCATTCTTGCTTCGACATGTCTCTGCCAACACTACTAAATCTGTTTCATGAAACGTCATTCAGAATGTTAACTCTCTTTCCGTCATCCTGTCATACAATTATCATTAATTCTGTCTAACTTCAGATATTCCACACAAAAGACATCACTCCTTTCAGTCATCAGCCACTCTTCGCATATTCACACGGCATTCGTTTTCTCATCTCACGATTATTCTCCTATCACGCCAACCTTATATGTTTATACCATTACTTCAAAAAAAAATTAGACACCAATTCAACATTCCAACCATCACTCACTATAGCCTAAACATATCGATCACTTCCAAACGCCTCGTACATGCATGCGTTAATAATCACCTGACATCATTCTATCCATACTCAACGGACATATGTTTGTCTACATTTTTACACATGCTAGAACAACGCATTACCAGACGAATTACTCCACAGGACTTTCACAATTCAACTGTTTTCTTATTTCTACTTTTCTCAATCATTCGCTCCTTTTCAAAGGTCAGAACCTATACATTATCTCTCGCAAACTATATCTCTTTTATACACTAACCAGCACTATCAACGATCTCTCAGAACAAACCTCACTCCAACGAGTCACTAACCTCGTAACTATCATTCTATACTTCTCCACACAACCACTTCCTCAGATTTAATCACCTCTTCTTTCTCCACAAGCATCATGTAATTACGTCATCTCCCTCACCAAGACCTCGTATTCTTCAAACATCAGTTTCCACAGTCTTTTATTCTTAATACTCTTGCGCTCCACTGGCTTACACAGGATACTCAATTCCTCCTCAATCTATATCTCCTCATCAGACACTCTCGGTTCACCTGTCTACAATACTATACTTACTTCTCAACTACCAAACGAAACTATCTCAGACATCACGTCATAGCTCTGCGTCGAACCAATTCTAGTACGAGCATTCATAATTAGTTTATCTCTCTCTCTACTAATTCTGTGCTGAATCTACTCTACTTTAATCACACCAGTTATACATCACTCAACGTGATCAACTCTCTCTATCTAGCCATTCCGGACAAGGGACATTTCAATTTCTACCTTGTTTACTCTCTCTACACCGCAACCAAACACAAGATATTCTGTATAACGTATCCACGTAGAATATCAGTTGCCGTGACTCTCTATCCTCAACAACACTATTGCCTACCCTGTACCATGTGATGCTACACCAAAAAAAATTCATCTGCCTATTTTAGACAACCCATATGTATATGCTTAAACCGCAATTCCTCTCATAAGCCAAAACAATTCCATATGTCCTTCCTCACCCAAGGAATTTTAACAGCCATAGAGCGCATCCAAGCCAAATATTTCATTGTCTCTCAGTACATTAGTACGTCTTTCTTTAATTATGTCATCTTCACTATCTGTTGTTAATCTGTTGTTAAAGTACTCAGGTCTTAAGGTCATATATTCTTCTATTTTTCTTAAGTCACTTTCTGTCGTCGAGTAAATTTCCGCTATCTGTCTATTATTCTTCTTCTTCTTAAATTCTTTCTTTCTCTTTCCTTTATTTTCGTCGGTCTGCTCACTGTTTCCTGTATAACTTACATAACGTTTATATTTCCCCATCTCGTCTTCAGATGACACACTGATAATAGTTCCCTCATCAGACTCATAATAGTTTACTGTCGACACGTCGATCCTATTCCCATAGTCAGCTTTAGAACGTCTGGCTTTCTTCTTACCTCTATTCCTCATACTCCGGTTCTGTACAAGTCCCATATCTTTGTCTGAAATATTCTCTCCATAACCTGAACCCTCACACCTAATATTCCTACACCATTTAGGGATTAATTTAATGTCTATACCTGAGGAACTTGACATACCAGTCGTCGTACCTTTATTGACTATTAAACTGTTTATATTTCTTTCTCCAACACTTTTCCTTCTTGGTCTCTTTTCGTCTTTGGTTCTTGTCTGTTTATCTTTCTTAATTTCAACCGTGTCTCCCTTAGTCAAGTAAATTGGTTTTGACTGAATTTCTATTAAGTCAGTTTGACTTCCCTTCGTTACCTTGCTAGCCGGTTGTACCTGGACTTTTTTCTCTACTGTATCAACTGGTGTCTGCGTGTTTTCTTCTACCACCTCAATCACCTGTGTCTGAGTATCTTGGTCTATTTTCTTCTTTTCTTGTCTAAGAGTCAAATTCGCAACCAGCTTATTAGTTGAATTCTTACTTACGTTTTCTACTCTGTTCTTTGACCCTGACCTCAGATACTGTCTCCGTCTTTGTTCAAACCAGTCGTCACGTTTTTTCCTAGCAGTCTTGCTATGGGATGGCCATTTCCATAACTTATTGGAAAGGTCTCTCTCACGATATTTATACCAGTCCGACTTTTCACCATTACGTCTGTTCTCACCGTCTTTTACCCTATAAACATCAAGCCTTGGTTCGTCATAATAAGCCAACCGCATAATCAAAACCATATTGTCTTCTGTCTTTATTAAGTAATGGCTGTCTCCTGTTATTCTTTCCTACTCTATTGCAGTCTACCTTAAATCTATAAGGCTCTTGTCTAGTCGTTCTGTTCTGCAACGTTTCTACAAAATTTTCTACTTCATTAACTGCCACTTTTAACTCTCCTAACCATGTACTAATACGTTTTAACTCTATATGTAGGTAATTCATACTTATTTCTCTGTAGTTTATATCAAGCTTAAAACAATATGCCTACTTCTTCTTCTGTATATTTCTTGGTACCTGAAAAAAAAAACTCGTCCTGAGCTTAGCTGAAATAATTTTCAATTACGTTTCTCAACTGTGCTGTGATGGGTCTGCCTGTTGCCATATCCTGTTGTTTCTTTTGCTATGCTGAAATATTTCGGTATATACTAATACAATCAAATTCACATTTGTAACAACCTAATTTAAAGATATGATCGTATTTAACTTACGCAATTCCTAATAATAATTGTTCAACCAGTCAATGGTATCTAAAATGACATTTAAAGTCTAACCAATTACCATTATTTCTGCTCTTGATCCAAGAAAGATGGATTCACCTATGTCCGCTGAAAATTTTCTTGCCAGGTAGAAGCCAAACGTTAGGAGTCTGTATTAGTTGAAATCATCCAAACGATCACGTAATTTCAGAGAGCTTCCTCTTCCAACGTCTCAAGTTTCAGTACCTTCAGCCCCTGGGTGGGCCCCTACCAGCCTTCAGCCTTCTTTTCACCCGATAACAGGGCACATCAAAACGACGTCTTGAAAACTGGTCCAGCTCAATAAAGCGATTTGGCTTTGGGTCCCCTCTTCAGCAGGTCGGCACCCCAGTATGCCCCCCTACCTCCGAGGGTTCCCTAACGATATCGCCTTTGTTGAAAAACATTCTGATTTATTAGAGCAAACACGAGTAAAAGTTTTTCTTACTTTCCAACCAAAGGAGCAATTGTCTTGATTCTTCAGGCACCCAAGGTCACGGTTCAGTGAAGATAACGGCTTTGAGTTCGTTTTAGGTAGTCTTGATACAAAGAAGGTGACCGCTCTCTCAGAACAACGTTTCCATTGGACTCAAGTTGTTTATATTCGTTTTGAAATGTTCTTTGCTCCTGAACCTGGACAATCTTAGCATGTGTCTGGCTGACCTTCAAACATAAGGTTAACAAACGGCTGGAACAGATGACAAATCGAGCGTCATGGCAAATTTTGATGAAAATTACGTCGACTCAGGTGGCAAAAATGTGGAACAGCTTCTCTCCACTGGTAACTATGTTATGTAGATGGTTCCATCTCAAAATCTTGATTTTAATTTGGTTAGTCCGAAAAATGCTTCAAATTTTTGACTTCCAAAAAAGAATGGTCCGGTCTTAGACTTTTGTTTCGAAGGACCTAGAGAAAACTTGTTGGTTGTTCATATTTTTCTTTTCTCAGTAGGGTGGTAACAATCTCATAGAAGTCCGCCATGGCAGGTCGGTTTCCATACTTCGCATTGTGGCCGCGGCATTATCCAAAAATCGAGGTGCTGGTCTGCGGCACCATTTTATCCTCCTGTAACAGTACGTGCATACAGTGGATCAACAAGTTCAGTTAGATTATTGTAGAATAGGCTTTATTTGCGATGGTTGATACAAAATCTCTATACAATCAAAATGCGATCCTGATGGCGACTTCTCTTCTCTAGTCCTCGGTGTTTACTGACCAACCCAACAACAAGCCACGTCACGACTTGAGCATCTTTCTTCTCATTCCATCCTGATGCTCAAGCGTGCTGTAGCCTTGCGCACCTAAACTACTACATTCTGCTACACTAACTGTAATAGTTTGTTAGTGTACAATGAGCTATTTACTTACTAACGGATAACGGATACTCACGCAAACCTCAGGTCCTGTATGACATCACACTGATGTTGGATAACAGGATGCCCTCATCCGACATACAGGACTTCGCGTTGGAGCTCAAGCCAACGAACACAAGCAATATATATATATATATATATATATATATATATATATATATATATATATATATATATATATATATATATATATATATATAATGTCCATTTTTGTACAACAACGTATCACAATAAGTAGTTATTAATTATTTATAGGCTATTAAGCAGTATAAATAACTAATTATTGCAATTTTATTTTACTTATACACATTATATTTGACAATATGGACAAAAACGTTTACTAATTTGTTAACAGGATTTTACAACTTGTTATTATAACAAATATTCTTCATTATCTATCAATGACTTAATTTAGACACAAACCGACTACATTGTCACTATAATTAATGATTTCTAATGAGATGTATGTAACTGCTAGCAGTTTTTGACTATATTCTTGAAATCTGGAGCATGTTTACTTGTTGAAATTCGCATGACAGCATGCAAGTTGCAGTCCGACAATAAAAACCTATTCTTAGATTTGTTGATTTTTCATCAAGAGAATGCTTGATCGCAAATGTATGTTGATCCAAACAATGATAAAAGTTTAGCAGCAAAGTTTTTCAAGTTAGGAAATGATTCTTGTGATAAAGATCCATAGAAATCCAGCAAACCATCTGACTTGAATTTCTCTTTCAGGTCATGATCTGCTTGTAAGTCAAGCAGCTCCAACTGTATCTCGTCTGTGGCTGTATCAGCTTCTGCACTAAAAGGGGAACTGAGAATATTGAACTGTGGCTCTAAGTTCTTGAAATCTTGAAATTTCCATCCACATTCTTCAATCAATGCATCTAATTGGGCTCTGTACTTTTCAGTCATTTTACCAGGAATGGTTTCTTGTTTCAGCAAAGGGAAGTGACAACATCTTTTTTTCACTTGCTTGTCTGGAGAACAGTGAGAGTTTTGCCTGAAATGATTTTACATGTACATACAATTCATGTGCAAATACACCATTGCCCTGAAGTGTGACATTTAGTTCATTTTACTTTTCCATAATTTCAATGGCAAACACAAAGTCTAACTTCCACTCTTTATTGACAATGTTAGTATTAAAGTCACATTCAATGCCCTTCAGCACACTCGCCTCAACACCTTGCCGAGACTCAGCCATCGAACACTGGTGTTGTACAGGACATCGGAGTGTTCAGTTTACAAATCGTCAAGCAATGCCTTGAACTGTCTGTGATTAGGTCCTCTTGATCTGATGAGGTTGATGACACTGACAACTGGGTTAATAACATATTTGATATTCAAAACAGTTTTACACAGACTTTCGTGATGAATCACACAGTGCAGTGGTAATAATGTGTGGTCTGGATATTCTGCTTTAATCTTATCACTTATCAGCTTTACCAGGTCTACATTTTTTCCAGTCAAAGCACGAGCTCCGTCAGTTGTAACACTTGCCATCTTGTTCCAAACCAACCCAGTTCTTTCAATACAGTTAGTAACAGCATTGAATATATCATGGCCTGTGGTTGTGTCTTTGGGTGACTCAACCCTCAGTAACTCTTCAGTGAGTTTGAACGAAGTGTTTATTCCACATGTAAATATCAATAATTGGGCAGTATAATGTACATCGGTACTCTCATCAAATGCAAGAGAGTACCACAAAAATTGTTTACCTGCATCTTGAAGTTTATAGATAAAATTGTCACTTATCTTGTCAACATGTCTGACCACAGTTCTCCTTGGTAAAGTAATGTTTTCAAATCTGTTGTTTTTTTTTTCTTTCCTGCTGCATTTAGCAAACATTCATTGATGAACTCGTCATCAGAAAATGGCTTGTTCTATTTTACAATTCTTTGTGACAGCACCATACTAGCTTCAGTTGCAGCATCTTGAATTTAAGACTGTTTAGTGAAAACAGTTTGCTGTGTCTCTAAACTTTTCACCAACTCCAGACATTTCCATTCCCTCCCTTCGGTTGTTATACTGTATCGGAATGTTTTGCTTGATAATGTCATTATAAATTTTACTCCTTGTAGACAGCCACTGACCCACGACACAACAAGCAAACTGATTTGCTACCAACTTTTATAAAACAGTACTTCGTTGTCCATTCCTCATTAAAAACACGGCATTCATCTTCAATGTTACGTTTGTTATTAACACTCATTATTTTAATAAAAATTCGGACAGTTAGAATTGTTCACATCTTTAAAACATAAATGAAACAAAAGCTACTTCCAGCTGTGTGTGAAAATAAAATATAGTTGGTTAGTTAGTCGAGGGTTCCAACTTCACGGCAACTGGTCGTCCCCATTATGCTCCATTCCTGTGCCAGAGAATATCACACAAAATGCTCTCCACTGTCCAATGTGAAAAGTGGAATAGACAGGAGTCTCGGCAATCCAACAGCCCGCACAAGTACACTGTGCATTATGCCGCCGCCAGAACGCCAACACAAAAGTCATCCACAAAAAGCAGTTCATCGTCGATTAACTTGGCAGTCACAAGAAAGACCTCACTGACCCGGGTTTTCTCACATGGCTCGGTATCTTTCCGCAGGGCGACCTGCCGAAAGTGTTGCACAAAGAATGAACTCCGTAGCTTCAGCGCCGACTCCCAGGAGTCTCCTGAATAATGCACTCGTGAACCGAAAGGCAAATCAGTCAATTCAGCAACAGCCGGTAGCCATTGTTCTGAATATGCAGGTCACTGTACAAGACAGATGTAAAAGTATTCCACGCTAATTTCACAGCTCACAGTGTCGCCCACGCACTCACTCAGTAGCTGGGCGACGGAACCATGTACTACCAGCCCAACATAAGGAAAATGTGATTGCAACCGTAGCTATAATCATAAACACGCCACAGTCCTTTACGGTTCAATGCCTAACCGCCATGTTGGCGACCGGAAGTGAAAATAAAATATTCGGAAAGCAAGTAGTAAACTCAGAATAAATTTCAGAAGTATATCAATACTACAACAACAAATAATTTAATTTGAACATTTTAAATGTGAAAATAATTTATAACAGCAAAATACTTTTAAATTTGATATTTTCTTTCAAAATAAATAATTTTATTACCCGGAGAAATATTTGTTTTCCATAAAATATCCTTATTAAATTGTTACATGTCGATAAATATTTCTCTATACATTGTTCCAAATTTTGCTGTATGTAGCCGGGGGCGGGGTTGGGGTGAACGCCCAACCTTGCATAAATACCCCAATGGCTAGTGCATTCATCACCACTGCAGCAACAGTCCAACTCCTGACCTTCTCGTGGCGGAGCTGTTTTAACTAACAGGAGGAAAAGGGGGGGGGGGGGGGGGGGAGGGGAGTCACCTTCCCTAACAAAATGCAGTAACAGGCACATATATACGCCTGCTACGCCAACGGAAAGTGTAGAGTCAACTGGTGCGCAGAACTTTTCCTAACGAGTTAAACAACTGCTCTAGACCATCAAATTATTGCGTTTATCTGGAGCTGTACTGGATGTTTACAACAGCCGCTTTCCCTTATCTTTCGCAGTTTTGTCAACGGTATTATTAACGTGAATCCAAGCTTTGGTTTGTTAGGAAAAAAGGAACATACAGATCTGAACATCGAGAACACTTACTGAAGAAGATTGTTTTGCTAAGACAAATAAACTGGAAGAAAATGAAACATTCTTGCTTGTAATAAGACATAAATGTAGGGAAAAGATTATTATGAATGCTTATATCGCAATGTAGATCTACTCTAGAAATTTAAAAATAATAGAGAATATATACATGACAGCAACAGAGAATACAATTATTAAGTTGCATGTCCTTCACAGGACGTAGCAGTCAACCCCAGCATTTTCGCTGTTCGTGATTCCTGGGCAAATTTTACGTTCAGTAGTTTGCCATTGCTTTCTGAACGATCGGCTCCTATACCTTTTTCGAAAAAACCAGCACCGCTGTGTTTCGAACCCGGGTATACGGGCTCACAAACCGTGTTCGCAAGTCCTTAGCCACAGACTGGTAACAGAGAATAACAGATGACAATTTCAAATGTGGTCAAGGGACACTTCACTGGGTGATGATAGTAGTAGGCCTCTTTCACTCCAACAAGAACGCAAGAGAAGCCTACAATTAATGACTATCCTCCGATCTGAAGGTGGTCGGGTGTAGAGGAGGGAACACACAATGATTTGCTGTATTGTGTTTGACCAAGGATTTGGATGAAGTGAAAGTGTTTGGCGATGATAATTACAGTGTAACTAGAGATTTAAAAAAAAAAAATTGTGTTGCGTATCCCTTACGGGACGTTGCAGTCAAAACCAGCATTTTCAGCTGCTGTTGATGTACTAGGCAAGTGTTACGTTCAGTAGTTTGCCATTGCTTTCTGAACGACCAGCCCCTATTCCTTTTTCGAAAAAACCAGCATCGCCGTGTTTCGAACCCGGGTATACGGGCTCACAAACCGCGTTCGCAAGCCCTTAGCCACAGAGACCGGTGTAACTTGAATAATGTAATAATTGCAAAAAGACCGCGGAATTTACTGAGGAGAGAATCCTAGCACATAAGGACTGAATGTTTCGGTGTGCAATGAGGATGATCGGTCGACTAACTAACTAACTAACTAACCAACCAACCAACCAACCAACCAACCAACCAACCAACCAACCAACCAACCAACCAACTAACTAACTAACTAACTAACTAACTAACTAACTAACTAACTAACTAACTAACTAACTAACTGACCAACTAACTAACTAACTAACTAACTAACTAACCAACCAACAAACCAACGAACCAACTAACTAACTAACTAACTAACTAACATACCTACCTACCTACTTAACTAAGCAACCAAACAACCAACCAATAAACCAACCAACCAACAACCTACCTACCTACCTACCTACATAACTACCTACCTACCTACCTTCCTACGTAGTACCTACCTACCTACCTACCTACCTAACTAACTAACTAACTAGCTGACTAGCTAACTAACTAACTAACTACCTACCTAATAAACTAACTAACTAACTAACTAACTATCTAAGTAACTACTTACCTAGGACCGAACTACCTACCTACCTAACCAACGATCGAACGAACTAACCAACCTACCAACTAACTAACTAACTAACTAATTTACAAAGAAGAAGCTCTATCGATTCTAAATTATATAATCCCAACCAACCTACAGTGTGAAAAGACTCATTCATTCAGTCATTTATTCAGTAGCATGTCCTTTGCAGAGCTTCGCTCCCATAACAACTTTCCGGAAAACCTCTCGATCATAAGCAGATTGTCCCATACACCCATCTGTCGCTTGTCGTCTCTGGGGGGACAGTAGAATCAACAAGCATACTTCAACTTTCCTTTTTCAAATGTTGGGTCTATTGCCAGACCTTTGTCTACACACCCCCAGTTCCAATCTTCTATTCACTATCTCTCTCTCTCTCTCTATTATCGCAATGCCATACCCCTCTTTACTTTCCTTCAGAACATACCCACACAACATTGTCCTCTAATAAATACTAACATTATTTATTAAATAAAAAGTGTCATGGGTGTGTATAGAGTGTATGTAAAGACGTTGTTGGTGTGTTCTATCGTGTAGGTGAGATAAGAGTGACACTCTAAGACACAGTCCTCATTGTTCTCATCACACAACGGCATATTGTCACCACAGCACAGAATTGGATTGAGCTCACCCAGGGTATTTTCTCTCTACCTGATGATGAGGATGTCTTCACAATATTCTTGACTTTTGAAATAACATGTATTTTCACAACAGCGTGTTTTTTTATATGTAAGGTCTTTCAGGTTGAAATATCCCATATTATGAATGTTTTTCTTAAAATCCAGGGAATGTTCACACATCCGATATATTTACTGAAGTATTGTCTATGGATGTAGGACTAATCACAACCCTGCGTATATATTACACTGACACACTGTATTAAAGTCTAAGAATGTTCTATGCATCAGAGGAAAAGTTCTGGTATTACAGTTTGTTTGTATTTATCTTATGGTCATGTGAACCATATTGCTAATCCGTTCTATGTGGAGTTGACATATCTTCTGCTGTCAGTATCCTATCAGGACAGACTTATTATGCCGTTACTTTTAGAACTGGTTGACATGTATATGTGATATCAGACTTCAATCTGGCCGCTATTTATCACTGTCCCAGACTAGGGTCCATTCTTTCTTTTCAGGAGTGTTGTTATTTCTTTGTTCATTGGAACCTGGTGAATATACAATATCAGGTGCTATCAACCTAACTCAAACTCATTAGAGGTGAGAGTAGGCTTATGGCCGTTATCAGTTATTACTTATATATTTTCAGAGAAATGACCTCTGACATAAGACACATAACTTAAGACTAGGTAAAAGAAGGAAATGTCATAGGATAGCTCAGAAATCCCGGTAACCATCTATACTAGAATCTCCTATCCTCTATTATACTAGTACTCATACTATCGAGTGCCCTGACACCTTACTCAATCCACTAAGTCACTTCTCAGCTAAATTCGGCCGACACTCAATATTACAGTCACACACTAAAATACACTATGCTAGAGTTCTACTCTACACCACAACTACCTTATAACTATCCTCGGCTGAATCGGGAATACTATTGCACATCAATACAAATGCTCGTCGGTTTCATCCAACTTGAAACATTGTACATCCCTTTCCATAATAGCTCAAGAATAAATCCCCACTGTCTCTCGTGGAAGATTAGTAGCACACTAAATTAACTTTGAATATCCAGACCATTTATACTTTGGCTCTGTATAATTTCAATGGCATATTCCACCAACTATTCCCCTGTCCTCCACACCAGTTTTTTTTTTTTGATCTATACAAAAACAACCGAAATTCTCCTTTGATACTCGGTCATTTCGGGACATCAATGATTATCCACTCGTTCCTCGGCACTACGGCCATACGTCTCCGTTACTTCAAACGTCCTCTGATCGTCTATCGTGACTCCGGTTTCCCATATCAAAGGTTTATGAAATTGTTTTATCGTGATTCTCTCTCCGGTGTTCAAAGGTTTTAAGATCGTCTTTTCCGTCGTCCGTCTCCCAACAAACACTCGGTATATGTTTTGATCTTGGAGTCAATAAGCGATCGCTTGTTTTCCTGATCTAAAGGTCAATAAACTTCTATCCTCGTGTAATATAAGCAATTTTATGTTTTGAAATATCATGGGATCGTTGTGGTATACAAAAACGTCTCTACTAACATCTGTCTATTGAGGCCCTTAAAATTACAAATCCCTAATTATTACTGTTTAAGTATCTTACTTAGTGTAGGAGTAGAAAAGAAAACAGAGCCTAATTTATTTGGCAGTAGGTTAAAATTTGGCCTTAGGTTTCTTTCACGTACCTGGCAAGACCGGGACTGATTGTAAAACAAAGGCTCAGTGTAGCCATTTTTGGTCAGTGCAACACAAAGAGCAGACATGTAAAAGTTTTCCCGTGTGAGGGAAGGCATTTTTGCCTTAAAAATATATCATTCTCTGCAAACCATGGTACGTTAAATCTACATTATTAATACGTATTTATGTATTACATATACCAGTATGTTTAATTAAGAATTAGTTAGAATGATAATTCAACAATTCTTGTAAACTAGAGTCTGATTTGATTTTTAGTACTGAAGCACATGTGTGGGCCACGCTGTAATTTTTCCTATGTTTTACAATTTCAAATCCCTATGTTAAAACCTTTTATAGGCATTATGAACTTATATCTAACTAATAGTGCTTATAACCTATAAATATTATGTGTACTGTAGAGTATCAACTCTCATGTCAGAAACACATTCAGAAACTCTTCTCAAATTGGGAGCAGACTCCTGATTCATACTTCATAGTAGAAGTTTCTGCCAATTTCATAGTCCTATGAAAAATAACTTCTATGCATTGTGAACTATATATCACTATTTATGCTTAGAAATCTGCAAATAATCTATGTACTATAGAGATTGAACTCTAAAGAACATTTTCAAATGAATTCTTATCCATGCGGGGACATACAAATGATTACGCATATTACCTGACTCTTAGTCAGGTGGATAAAATGCTTTGCCTAATTCTAATCTGTAACTTGGAACTATAGTGCTAAATTTTAGTACAATCCTTTGGTTAACTATATTAGCAACCACTCCATATGAGTGAGGGACATGTAATCATTTCATAAAATAGTGCTAAGGAATTGCCATGTTTGAGAATATAAATTCAAGAACAAAGAAAGTAAACGCTTGATAGAAATGAATGTTCGGATAGGATGTACCTTCAATCCGCATCACCTCACTGTAGTAGGAACAGAAGCGAAGATTGATGTGAATAAATTGCTTGCAATATTCAGAAGACTGGACCATGCGGCATAAGTTATTCTAATAAATACACTCCGAATAATAGCAGTAATTGGCAAAATATATCACAGCGGTCACTAACCTCATACTGCGGTAAACAGTGGGGGAAAATAGTTTGTTTTAGTTTATGGATTAGCCCCTGAGGAAATCCAAAAACATAGGCGCCTTGCATCATCATTATGATTAACTATTATGTATGATTATCATGTACTTAATATCAGAGAAATGTACATGTATGTTTTCCCTGTTATGAGAATTTTTCTATGTTCTGATTGTTACTCCTTACTGTGGGAATATGCATTTTGATGTTACCCTTGGGGACATGAGGATGATGATGGAAGAATCCTTGTGAATGTCAGTAAATAAGAGGAAACAAAATAGTCTATGGATGGGTTATTCTCTTCAAGTAGAGAAGAGAAGCAATATCAACATGTTCGGATGGACAGAATGGCTTCGCTCATCAAATAGTTCCTAGTAACAATCTCAACAAAACATAGAGTGAAAAGATACCTCACTCACTATTAAGAGTCAGAATGGCTCTACACCAAGCAACGAGGGACAGTGGGACGTGGACACCCACTCTTTTCCCCTTCTCGTCTTGTTGGGTGTACGTTTGTTTGTAATGATGTCATAACCATGTTAACATAAAACAGTAGGTTAATGCTCGTGTTGTATTCTTGTCATCCCTTTTCTATAGAAGAGAAGCAAGTAGTGGTTGAATTTGGTGGGACTGCGTTGCATCACTATCAACTGGAAACTGGGTCAACAGCCAGTAGAAGAGAAATAACAACCTGTTCTAAAACAAAGTCTGGGCCAACACAACCATGTTTACTGCTGCAATCATTAGCGGCCATAGCCAACGAAAGACACATTCGAATCGAAGATGATAGACACTCAGCGTTTGATATTCTGACTCCAGTCAGATTACCCAGGATGGACTTCATTATCAGAATGTAAAAATGATATACCTAGTACATAGCTACAAAAAGGATAACCTGTTTTACTTCTGGGAGGTACCGCCTGATGAACCATCAATCGTCGAGGTCAACTAAACTATGGGAGTTATACTACGTGTAATAAAACTAACAGCAGTAAGAACCCTCCATCTGTCTGTTGGACTCCAAAGTTCAAAGGATACACCCAAGTATCCTCCTTCGAAAGAAAAGTCACACAGCTGCAACAGGCAAACATAACATTTTAGCCACTCAACACCAAGTTTTAGCTATGAACACCAACTCAAACAAATGGGAGAAGACACTGAAACAACATTACAAGCCAATACAACCAAGGTAGCAACTTAAGATCCCCTGAAACATACCTACACCAGATTACCTCAAAGATCCAAAACCTGAACACCATCAAAAGGACCATATGAAAGCAGCTAAATGCATCTATTCATGCAACGACAAGAATTATCTGATTGTTAGCAACTCCCAGTGGTGTGTTGGAGTTAATATTCTTCAGTTTCATGCCTGCAGCAGAACCCTGGAATTAATTCCAGATGAACCAAATGAATAACAAGCAGCATTGTATGTCTACACTGAAAGGAAAATACTGAATCAGACCTCTGTGCTGGCCCATGTCAGCCTAAACGCCATAAACTGTGGAATAGGTTATAGACTGGTGACTAGGTGGGTGAAAAATCTTGTGGAATAGTAATTGGGATTCGGATATTAGAAGCCGAGAAGCTGACAGGTCGGCATCCTTTTCATCGGATATAGTGATATAGGGAAGACCCTTGGTCCAAGACTCAAGATGCATCTCCTGAAGGTATGACTAACCCAGGCCTCAATTCCCCATTGGCACCGAGCCATTCGCAACAGAAGATTCGTGAATTCAGCCCCAATGGAGGGGATATGTGGTGTATTATTTCCTAATATGGATTATAATTAATCAGCAGCCAACTTCAGTGGACATTAGAACATGACTGTGAGTATTTATTTCTGTCCCGGATAAATATGGACATTATCTGCTTAGCACTGGAGAAGAATAACCGACAGCAACACCTAAGGAAAAAGACTGTAATTAAATAATTAGTTTAATTATTAGTACTAGCAAAGTTTTCATATGTGTTTTTCTATGCCATGGATTTATAAGGTAACTATTGTTTTATTTGGTAATTAGGTATAACCAAATGGTGGTTATGGTAAATAGAGTATTTTGACACCAACTCATTATTTTTAAACATGAGACTTGTAAAGGGTGTCAGAAACAACTGTTTTATGTGTTAGGTTTTCTGCACTTAGACCAATGTGGTACTTTTATCTAGGTAAAATAGGTCAAGTTAGCAGAACCAGTTTGTGGTTGTTGTGTTGTTTGTAATAACATTGTTTTTATTGGGTAAAAAGGGTGTAAATGTATTGAGATAATGCAAATCATTCCCATGCCTGTCATGAATTCAATCAGACTATTACACTTGCATGTATGTAACTTCAGATCTTGCTTTAATACTTGAACTGTTTGTCCAAAATTTGTTGTGTACATCAAGTAAATGTGGTGTTCACCAGTGGTTGTTTATATGTTGTGAACAATCAATGTCTTCTAGCACTAGATAAACTTTAGAGGGTGATAAGTGGGAATAGAGAAGTACTCAGAAATACAGCTATGAACAGGAGTGATGTCTTTTCCTTCTTGGGTTTCTGGTAGAATTCCATGATCACCTCAAGTGGCTAAAATAATAGAGAATCAAATTAAATCCCCTAGATAACTTAACATAATATTCTCATAAATTAAAATCCACATCCCACAATCGTTAACCTGTCAGTATTATGTGACACCATCTGGAGTTCATCCGACACATCCTGCACCCATCTTCTCTTTGGCCTTCCTCTTCCTCTCTTCCCAGGCATATACCACTCCATTATTTTTCTCTCCAAACTTTCGTGACATTTCAAGTCAGAAAATATTTCAATTTTCCTTGTTGTATCATCTTTAACAGCCAGTCTTCTTCATACTCATCTCTTGAAGTATGCATGCATTTACCCAAGATATTCTTAGAACTCGTCTATGACATTTATATTCAAAGGCGTTTATGCACTGTTCAGCTTGTTTAGTAAGTGTCAGTGTCTCACAGGCGTATGTTGCAATGGGAAAGATGCATGCTCTTAAAAATCTAATTTTTGTAGTTCTTTCTGTCCCACTCCATAATTTATTCTTTTGTTTTAGTCTACGAAGAGCAATTGATAGTCGTCATTTAATTTCTTTCATTGTGTCACCGTTGTTGGTAATCAATGACCCAAGATATTCAAAATTGTCCACCACCTCCAATTTTTTCTCATTAATATATATTTCTTTCTTCATAGTAGTTTTATCTGTATGCATTATCTTTGTTTTTGCTATGTTAAGATATAAGTTGTGATTTTCACTATTCAATTGGGTTGAGGATATTAGGTTTTCTATACCATTCTCACAATGAGTAATTTCCAATTTACCAATTATTCAAAGAAAACATCCCAACGCTTCTAACATTTTAATCTCAGGTGAATTAAAGGGGAAAAAAACAAGCCTTGCAACGGGAATCTTCTCTGGGCATAGTCGTTATTCGAGGTTCAAACTGCAAAGCATAGGATCACCTAATAATGCTAAATTATTGTGCCAGAAAACATCACACAAAATACTTCTGACTGTTCCATGTGAAAAGTAGAACAGACAGCAGTCCCGACAAACCAACAGCACGCACAGGCATGCATGCATAAGGCCGCCACCAGGATGCCAACACAACAGTCTGCCACTAAAAGCAGGAATCTGCTTTGCGTATGTGAAGT
Source organism: Cepaea nemoralis (assembly GCA_014155875.1). Classification (NCBI taxonomy): domain Eukaryota; kingdom Metazoa; phylum Mollusca; class Gastropoda; order Stylommatophora; family Helicidae; genus Cepaea; species Cepaea nemoralis. The sequence continues at coordinate 21,149 of JACEFZ010016755.1, forward strand.
ATTAAGACCAGGTTATTTTGTATTCATGCGTTCACAGAGGAAGTGTATCAATGATGTAAAAAAACAAACATTCTGAATAATTCACCATTTAACAACCACACACAGCAGAATCGCGAACGACTGTAAACTTTCTGATAACAGACCGGCTATAATTGACTGAGTAATTGAACATTTAACTACACAAATGAGAAGTTCCTCGTGATTCAAGAATGAGTAATTTTTTTTTTTCAGGAACCTATTGGGAGTCTGTGATATGCTAGAACCATCACACTCTGTAGACCTGAGTGACGGAGGAATAGGTGACCAGTCGTTCCCTCTCTTAGAGGACGGTGACTGCAGGCACTGAAATCTCATTCTACCGCACTCATGGAAAATTTCAGGGTAACCTCCTAACGATTACACCAACGAGTTACAATCTAAGTCTGTAGTGTAAAAACAAAACAAAACAGACACATGCTGGATCAGTCTTGTAGTTTTGCTAGCCTGCCATCAGTTCAGTGTTGCCAAGTTAAAATAATAGGATGATACTTAATGAATATCATCGAAGTATATTTTTAAAAAAAAGCAAACAAGGCAATCTAGATGTGAA
>JACEFZ010016756.1:0-21395 GCA_014155875.1 Cepaea nemoralis
TTCGCCAAACCCGGGAGCAGGCAATAATAATAGTAATACTAACAATAGCAGACGCGACACATCACAACTACTACATACGACCTTTGGACGGGATATTACTTATTTAACTTGAAAACAAACAACATTAACAACAACACAAAGACAGTGATAATGATAATAATAATAATAATAATAATAATAATAATAATAATAATAATAATAATAATAATAATAATAATAATAATAATCTATATCAATAAAAGACGATGTATGTCTGTATGTATGTCCGTTCTTTATGCGTTCGCGAACGGTCCATCCGATTGGGATGACATTTTCTAAACGTCTTCTTCTCATTCCTGTGCAGCCACCTGTCATAGTTTGTTAGTATACAATCAGCTATTTACTTACTAAAATTTAATATTTTAATATCTTATCATTTATATATATAGCGAGGGGACTTAACTTAAGAAAAGTTATTTCAAGGGGCATAACTTTTAATAACATTGCTATATATTTAATATATAGATTGTTGCATTGTTTTCAAAGATTTATAAACTCTTTGTCTACAGTTATTTACAGGCATATGAGTTATAATAAATAATGATATAATCTTTAAGGCATTTTCAAAGTTTGCATAAAAATAATGCATCTGTTTAAATGGTAAAAATTTTTTAACCCATCTTTTTATTTTTCTTCAACAGCACATTAATTTTTTTAAACATTCTCATATGTATGTGTGACATGTTGGGAGTTGGAAGCAGTACCCACTCTGACTTACCCCACAATGAAGTACAGCTATGAGGATGGGACTGATTTCATTTGGAGGGGATGGGTTCTTGGAAGCCAAAGTAACCCATAATAGCTCTGGAAATCTAGGGGTTTTCCCAGGAAAGTTAATTTCTTCCCTCCAAAATCTTCCTTCCCGAAAAGAGAAACTTAATTAGCTCGAGAGTCCCCCACCTATGATCATTTTCCCTTTTAGGTGAAATGGTCACAGGAATTAATACAATGTAAAGTTCCCTTTTCTGAGTAACCTGGAACCTGGGAGATTACAATAGGACAGAATTTAGCTGTCTATTAGAGTTTACCCAGTCACCTGTAGTTCCAGATACTACCCTTATGTGGAGTAGTTACATTAACTAAACACATAGATAATAATGAAAAGTTTTGTCACACCACAATGGACTGACAGAAAAATGCAGGAGCAGTTAATTTTGGTTTATTAATCAAAATAAAAAAACTGTGGAAGTAACCAGTGATGCATTATGACATATATGAAATACATCAAGACATTGAGATAATGTTCATATTCAACATTAGAAATAAGAACTCTCATGTTCAGAGATGACTTCAGTCATTTGGCCACTAAGCCCTCCCATCAGTTAGCCTGCTCTTGTTTCTGTAATAAATACCCCAGATGGTACTGGAACATTTCTCAAGGATTTGTAAAACAAATAGTCTAAACAGTCTCTAAACACTGTATGAATCAGAGGAGTCCATGACTACTCTCTGTTCCTGAAAAGTTATTGATGGTTCTCACAAGTAAAAAAGAAAAGTTTCACTGAGTAAAATCAAAGTATAGCAGTGATGAAATGCTGCCAAACTTCTGCCATATTTGTAAGTAATTTGCATTTAGGTATAAACTTGATCCTAATGATCTTAGAAACTGTTTCTACACTTCACCAGATCAATCATGAAACACAGATCCGGTTTGGGCACAGTTCAGTGGGGACTCATTTAATATTCTTGGTCCTGGCCACATATTCCTGTTGCACCTTTATATAACAGATCTGCTCTAGGTTGACAGCCATTGTACATTATTGGGCAATGTTCTGCACCTCTGGATCATGACAATCTGCGAACACCGTCATCCTCACCTGAGGTGGATAAACATGGTGAACACATTTATATCTAGCCACAGGATGATAATTCTCCAGTGGACAAGAATGAAAAGGGTTTACAGACATGAGGTACAGAAGGTAGCAGATTCAGGAAGTACCTACAAGTTAAGAGCTACAGTGGGTCTCCTTGTACAGGGCATTAGACATCAGCAATTATATTGGGCAAGCTTTCTTTTACTGCACTTGTACATAGTGGCCTGTTGGCTGATGTTCTCACAGAGGACACAGACACAGTGACGGACAAGGCTAGAAAAGAATGATGGAGAGTAAATGATGAGATGTACCCAGCATATCTGATCCCTACACAGTAATGAAACAGAATAGGATGATTGTTCCTCTCATACATATTAACTCATGTTACCAATCAGTGCTGCCACCATTGTTTTAGTCTGCCTGGATACTTTCCTGTTTATACCATCTCACCTCTTCTGTCATTTCCTTTACTTACTTCTTCTGACACTGGGGTGATATTTCCCCTTGACAGTTTAGAAGTGCTTATGCATGAAAGCATATTATGTCCTTTACTTACTTGGTCAAACAGGGTGATGGGTTCAGTAAACTACATTCCACATGTTGCATCAAAGTAATAATGTAAAGAAACATACATTAAATATTTCACTCTAAAGTTAATATAAGTAACATATAATTGGTATGAATGAGGAGGTCTATGTGAAATGTTCCTTATGAGGATTTACACTACCTCTCATTCAATAACACATATATATATATACCGAGTGAAAGAAAGATGAGACACCATATTGTACTCATTCTCTCAATCTAACACCATTCTTCTTTTATTCGTTTACTTGAGTGCCGGTGTTGGTCTGTTAGCTGGACTGTGGTTCGTCAGAGTGCTACATGCTTGTTAGAATAAATCATAGCAGTATAAATGCTGGACCAGTCATGGATGCTAAACAGTTACACACACATTCTGTCTTCACGCCACGAACATATAAGATAAGAGGTAGAGTCTTTCATTCCTCCTTCTCCCATTCGCGTGTGTTGGCGGTTCGCTGTGGATTGCAACTAAGGCGACACCTAGCACCAGATCATAGTTTATCTTGTACTAAACCTGCTCTGAACGCAGTCAGCAAGCCAGTGGGATTTAGACTCAAGAATAGGAAACAGTCTGGGCATAATTGAGCCTCTTTTCACAGCTTCAGACATAGTGATTGTACAGCAACTCTTCTGGAAACGAAAGATAGAGGGCGTCAGATATCTACATCAGCGCTGGCAGAGAGTAGCCATCTTGGGACTGGTTGAAAGTTGGTTTCTATCTTCCAATAGAAGAATAAATATATATATTCGTGCCGGAACTTAAACACACACACACTCTCATACTTAAAGCTTTACCTGACTCACAAATAAACAAACTCAGGCATAATTTCGTCTGAAGCTTTCCTTCTGAATCAGGATGAGGGACTTACAGAGACCTAAAACACATCTAGATGCTTGGCCGGTCGCTCTGCAAGTGCCGAAATTTAGCGTCGCTGGACCCAGAATAATTCGCGGGCGACGCGACTATTCTAGGTTAACCAATGGACAGAACGGGCTTAGACCACATGATCTGTCCATCATTGGGTGTCACAGCTATTAATACTGTTGACGCCGCATTCCTAGCGTCCCAATTCTCTCTAGTGCAAACCTTTAGTGAGAAGTGTGTTTTGAAATTGTGATGTGCAGCAGTGAACAAGACGGAGTGCGCATCATGCGACAGAGCCCCCCTCCAGATTGATCTCTGTGGAGAACTATCGTCTCAGTCGTTCACAGCTGACACGGTTCCTTTTGTGATCCCTCTTGTTGGTTTTCCACGTCATCCGAAGTTGATGGTTCATCAGGAACTGGACAACGACTCAAGAAGTCGGCGCCTACGTTCATTTTCCCAGGAACGTATTCGATTTGGAATGAGTATGGTTGCAACAGCAGCGACCATCGCATGAGTCTTGCGTTCAGATTCCGTGACGATGCCAGAAACATCAAGGGTTGGTGATCACATTGCGCTGTAAAATGTTTACCATACAGGTATGCCTGAAACTTTTCCACAGCCCAGATTAGACCAAGGCACTCACGCTCGATCACCGAGTAGTTCCGTTCAGAAGCATTCAGTTTCCTGCTTGCATAAGCTCTGAGTGATCATATCCTTTCCTCTGGAGTAAGGTGGCCCCTATTCCAATATTACTCGCATCTGTGCGGAGCACGAATGAGCGGTCGAGGTTGGGTAGATGTAGGATCGGTTTGGCTGTTAAAGCTTGTTTGAGAGCTGTAAAAGCCTTCTCACAATCAGCTGACCATATGACTTTCTCTGGATTCCCTTTTTTGGTAAGGTCCGTTAAGGGTGCAGCCAGTGTGTTGAAGTCTTTGATGTATCTTTGATAGAATCCACATAAGGAGACGAATGATCGAACATCCTTTTTGGTCCTTGGACGAGGTGCTCTCTGAAGTTTCTCCACATTTCCTTCTTGAGGTGTTATGAAGCCTTGAGATACCTTATGGTCCAGGAAGTCCAATTGTTGAAATCCTATTTGACACTTCTTGGGTCTTGCTGTCAAACCTGTTTCCTTAAGTCGCTTGAACAAGAGATGCAATGTTTCGACATGCTCCTCAAATGTTTCGGTAGCAACTAAAATATCATCCATGAAGTGGCTGATGGCCGGATGATGTAATGGGTCAAGTAATCTTCTCATCATGCGTGTAAATACACTTGGAGCGTTACTTAATCCAAATGGAAGAACATTGAACTCGTAGTGTCCTCCAGGAGTACTGAAAGCTAACCACGGTCTGACTTCCCGTTTCACAGGAATTTGGTAATATCCCTTACTGAGGTCAATCCTGGTGAAGTATTGTGCTGTGTTGAGACGAGTGAACAGCTGATTCTGGTCAGGTAGAGGTTCTGCCTAGAATTCAGTAATCGCGTTGAGCTGTCGATAATCGATGCACATTCTGTGTTCACCATTAGGTTTTCTCAACAACACCACACTAGCACTGTATGGAGATTCAGATTGTGATATAATTCCTGATGAGAGCATCTGCTGTATCTCTTCCTGCAAAGTATTTTGCTTGGCATAAGGAACTGGGTACGTCTTGACTCGCACAGGTGTATCATCTGTTAGCTTCATATCAAATTCCACTAAATCAGTAAGACCTGGTTTGCCGGTAAGTATTTCTGCATATATTGCCATAAGATCTCGAATTTGCTTCTGTTGATCTGGAGATAGGTTGGGATTGATATCCACATCCTGAAATGTCTCTTTGGCTTGCAGTGTACATTCCGTTCCCATGGTAATTCCTTGTTCTACTTCAGTAGCAACAGCCATAGCCATCAGGTGTGCAGTTTCGGAGGTTGTGGACCTTTCATTCCATTTCTTCAAAAGGTTTATGTGAAACACTTTCAACTTGCCTTTGACAGAAATTTTGTAGTGAGTACGAGATATTTTCTCTGTCACCTCAAATGGTCCTTTCCATCCAATTTGCAACTTGTTCTGACTGGTTGGAAGTAGTAGCAGCACCTTTTCACCCACTGTCAGCTCTCTATCTTTTGCCTTCTTGTTGAAATTGCGAGTCATTCTTCGTCGAGCTTGACGCAGATTCACATTCGCTTGTCTCCAACCATGTTGTAGACGTTTCTTCAACTCAGCAACATAAACAGATGCAGTAACAACTGTATCATCTGCATGATCATCAGTCCATGTTCTCAGTAATACTTCCAAGGGTCCCTTGATTGGCCTCCCAAACAACAGTGTTGCGGGCGCAATCCCAGTAGAGTGATGAGGCACTTCCCGGTATGCGAATAATGCAGCAGGAATATATGTGTCCCAATCCTCTGGTTTTTCATGAGCTAACTTTCTCAGAATACTGATGAGGGTACCGTTCCACCGTTCTACACTCCCGTTCGTTTGAGGCAAATGGGGAGATGAATAGATATGGCGAGAATGAAATAGCCGAAAGACTTCTTCCATGAGTTTACTGCGAAACTGTGATGCATTGTCGGTTAGGATTTTGATGGGAAATCCAAACCGAGTAAATATCTCAAGTAAGGCTTCAGCAATGTGCTTGGAGTCACTTGATGGCATTGGAATACTTTCTGCCCACATTGAACAGACGTCCACCAATGTTAATATGTATCGATTCTTCCTCCGCGTCCTGGGGAGTGGTCCGATAATGTCTACGGCAACTCTCTCGAAAGGAGATCCGGTTAGGGGCATCTCACCAAGCGGGACAGGGGGGTGTCCTATGTCTTGGGGTCACTCTTTGGCATTCAGGGCATGACTTGACATATCTGGTGATGTCAGAATTCATTCCGGGCCAAAAATAGTGCATGGAAATTCTTTGCATAGTAGCATTTATTCCCATATGCCCACTGAAAGATAAGTTGTGGCCCATATCCAATAGTTGAGCACGATACGTAGACGCGACAATTAATTGAGAATATTCTTGTCCACTTTTACCTGCCTTGCGATATAGAAGTCCACCCTTCATATACATGTCGCCTCTACGTGGAGGTGAATGTGCTTTAGGCAGTTTGTTGAAGCATGGCAACAAGGTGCTGTCAGCACTCTGTGCTTTCTTCAGATCCTCTGGTCGAGGGTTGGTCGGAGTCGACGATGCTGGAGTCTTTTCTGTCTGAGAATTAGTCGTCAAAGCAGCGACTATCACAGGCTGTATAGGTTCTCCTAGAAGGACATAACGACAACCGAGGAGGACTGGATACACGGGATTTTCCATCACCGCTGCCTTGATTGTTCCAGTAACATAACGCGAAGCTATATGTACTCGAGCCACAGGTAGTGACATCTTGGCTGAACTTTTCAAGGGTCCCTGTATCATCACCATTTCCTCAGTCAACTGTTCTGGCTGAACTAAGGATGTTGCTACGACGCAGTCATAATTTAGACCTGTATCATATAAGCAAATGGCGGGGTATCCATTTAGCAAGATGGATTCCACTACCGGAATTTTGGAGTGGGTGTCTTCATGAGTTGTCACACTGGACGTTTCACTAGTGCTCACCTTACGTTCCTTCCGGCGAGTCAGACATGCAACTGTGTGAGGGGTAGGAGGTTTCTTCCGACAATCTTTAGTATGATGTCCTACCTTCCTGCAATTGGTACAGTAGTCCTTCCCACTCTTCTTGGCCGCCTGAATATAAGTTAGACTGGTGTTCGCAGATTTCTTCAACTTCTTATTTGGGTTGGTGTGTTCATTTTCTTTGGTCTTGAGTGATTTGTCTGGAGGAGAAGCTTTGGTCATCCGACTCTTACTTCCCACCTCCTTTTGAGATTTCTCCCATCTCTCTGCCAAAAGAATAATTTCCTCAAGTCTATCAGCTCCATTCTGTGTTAAGAACGCCCGAAGTTCTGATGACATTTTATCCCTTAATTGGTCAATCAATATCATCTCTCGGAGTCCTTCAAATGTTTCTTCAAACTTTCCCATCTCTGCCCATTTGTGCAGGTAGGATTTTAATCTTTCAACCCATTGGCCGTAACTTTCCCCAGGCTCCTTCTTAGCTGATCTGAATTTCCTTTTATAGTTATCAGAATCGACTTCGAAGCGAGTTAGTAAAGCTCTTTTGAGAACACCGTAATCCTGTCGTTCCTCAGGACTAAGCCTAGAGAAAATTTCAAAAGCAGTAGTTCTCAGGCCCTGGGATAGTTTCACCGACCATTTAGATACATCAAGCCCACATGTAGAACACATAAGTTCGAACCTGGAAAGATAGTGATCAATTCCTTCAGCGTTCTCATTATATGGTTCCAAAGGAAATGCTATCGCTCTAGTGTGATGGTAGTTTTCCTCTGTCTGTATATCTGTAGTTGGCCTGCGTGTGGAAATGGAGGGGGTGGTAGGAACACCACTCTCCAGTCTCCTCCTCTCCAACTCATTATCCATGCGCCTAATCTCCAACTGATGTTGTCTTTCCCTTTCTCTATTATCCATCTCAGCCTGCAGCTTCCTATCCTCCAACTCTAAAGCTATCCGGCTTTCTCTCTCTTTCTGAATCATTTCAGCCTCTCTGTCTTTTTCCTTCTGAATTATTTCAGCCTCTCTGTCTTTTTCCTTCTGGGTTATCTCAGCCTGTAAACGCTCATGTCTATCGAATTCGTCAGAGACGTACTTCGCGAGCTCAGGACCCTTTAACCCACATGATTTGCCTATATCAACATAATGTTTCCGTAGTAAAGCTTTTTCCGCCATGCAAAATTTTAGATCTTTCCCAAATATTTGAAAAAAATACAAAGTGTCGCCTCTGTCTGATTCAGATAGGAAAACCCCTGTATCTGAAACGGTACAAAGCATGCAATGGCGAAATACAAACAACAAATCAAACAACGTAATGTTGCAGGAAAATCTAGAGCGAAATCTGGAGTTTTCGACTATTGAGAGAAAAACACCAAACACCCGAAGTCAACCTCACTAGACAATAAAGATTCTGATTTACCCCACTGATCTACACCTGGTAACATAAGACCTAAAGTGATCTCTAATCAGTGGTTCTGAATCTTGAATTACACAAAGTCCACCTAGTGGCCTTGCAAATGCGGTCCTTAAAATTGTAAATAAAGTTCCGCAAAAAATGTAGAGTTCTGTTTCACTTCAAAAACCTGAAAGGAAATATTCACATATTTCAAGCAATTGTGGTGTGAACAAAATTAACCCACCATGTGGTACCAACAATAAATGTTGTATGGTTACGAGAAAGCACGAGTTCTATCCCGAGACGAGCCTAACAGTAAATGTGACATGTTGGGAGTTGGAAGCAGTACCCACTCTGACTTACCCCACAATGAAGTACAGCTATGAGGATGGGACTGATTTCATTTGGAGGGGATGGGTTCTTGGAAGCCAAAGTAACCCATAATAGCTCTGGAAATCTAGGGGTTTTCCCAGGAAAGTTAATTTCTTCCCTCCAAAATCTTCCTTCCCGAAAAGAGAAACTTAATTAGCTCGAGAGTCCCCCACCTATGATCATTTTCCCTTTTAGGTGAAATGGTCACAGGAATTAATACAATGTAAAGTTCCCTTTTCTGAGTAACCTGGAACCTGGGAGATTACAATAGGACAGAATTTAGCTGTCTATTAGAGTTTACCCAGTCACCTGTAGTTCCAGATACTACCCTTATGTGGAGTAGTTACATTAACTAAACACATAGATAATAATGAAAAGTTTTGTCACACCACAATGGACTGACAGAAAAATGCAGGAACAGTTAATTTTGGTTTATTAATCAAAATAAAAAAACTGTGGAAGTAACCAGTGATGCATTATGACATATATGAAATACATCAAGACATTGAGATAATGTTCATATTCAACATTAGAAATAAGAACTCTCATGTTCAGAGATGACTTCAGTCATTTGGCCACTAAGCCCTCCCATCAGTTAGCCTGCTCTTGTTTCTGTAATAAATACCCCAGATGGTACTGGAACATTTCTCAAGGATTTGTAAAACAAATAGTTTAAACAGTCTCTTCACACTGTATGAATCAGAGGAGTCCATGACTACTCTCTGTTCCTGAAAAGTTATTGATGGTTCTCACAAGTAAAAAAGAAAAGTTTCACTGAGTAAAATCAAAGTATAGCAGTGATGAAATGCTGCCAAACTTCTGCCATATTTGTAAGTAATTTGCATTTAGGTATAAACTTGATCCTAATGATCTTAGAACTGTTTCTACACTTCACCAGATCAATCATGAAACACAGATCCGGTTTGGGCACAGTTCAGTGGGGACTCATTTAATATTCTTGGTCCTGGCCACATATTCCTGTTGCACCTTTATATAACAGATCTGCTCTAGGTTGACAGCCATTGTACATTATTGGGCAATGTTCTGCACCTCTGGATCATGACAATCTGCGAACACCGTCATCCTCACCTGAGGTGGATAAACATGGTGAACACATTTATATCTAGCCACAGGATGATAATTCTCCAGTGGACAAGAATGAAAAGGGTTTACAGACATGAGGTACAGAAGGTAGCAGATTCAGGAAGTACCTACAAGTTAAGAGCTACAGTGGGTCTCCTTGTACAGGCATTAGACATCAGCAATTATATTGGGCAAGCTTTCTTTTACTGCACTTGTAGATAGTGGCCTGTTGGCTGATGTTCTCACAGAGGACACAGACACAGTGACGGACAAGGCTAGAAAAGAATGATGGAGAGTAAATGATGAGATGTACCCAGCATATCTGATCCCTACACAGTAATGAAACAGAATAGGATGATTGTTCCTCTCATACATATTAACTCATGTTACCAATCAGTGCTGCCACCATTGTTTTAGTCTGCCTGGATACTTTCCTGTTTATACCCTCTCACCTCTTCTGTCATTTCCTTTACTTACTTCTTCTGACATTGGGGTGATATTTCCCCTTGACAGTTTAGAAGTGCTTATGCATGAAAGCATATTATGTCCTTACTTACTTGGTCAAACAGGGTGATGGGTTCAGTAAACTACATTCCACATGTTGCATCAAAGTAATAATGTAAAGAAACATACATTAAATATTTCACTCTAAAGTTAATATAAGTAACATATAATTGGTATGAATGTGGAGGTCTATGTGAAATGTTCCTTTTGAGGATTTACACTGCCTCTCATTCAATAACACACATATATATACAGAGTGAAAGAAAGATGAGACAACACATTGTACTCATTCTCTCAAACTAACACCATTCTTCTTTTATTCGTTCACTTGAGTGCCGGTGTTGGTCTGTTAGCTGGACTGTGGTTCGTCAGAGTGCTACATGCTTGTTAGAATAAATCACAGCAGTATAAATGCTGGACCAGTCATGGATGCTAAACAGTTACACACACATTCTGTCTTCACGCCACGAACATATAAGATAAGAGGTAGAGTCTTTCATTCCTCCTTCTCCCATTCGCGTGTGTTGGCGGTTCGCTGTGGATTGCAACTAAGGCGACACCTAGCACCAGATCATAGTTTATCTTGTACTAAACCTGCTCTGAACGCAGTCAGCAAGCCAGTGGGATTTAGACTCAAGAATAGGAAACAGTCTGGGCATAATTGAGCCTCTTTTCACAGCTTCAGACATAGTGATTGTACAGCAACTCTTCTGGAAACGAAAGATAGAGGGCGTCAGATATCTACATCAGCGCTGGCAGAGAGTAGCCATCTTGGGACTGGTTGAAAGTTGGTTTCTATCTTCCAATAGAAGAATAAATATATATATTCGTGCCGGAACTTAAACACACACACACACTCTCATACTTAAAGCTTTACCTGACTCAGAAATAAACAAACTCAGGCATAATTTCGTCTGAAGCTTTCCTTCTGAATCAGGATGAGGGACTTACAGAGACCTAAAACGCATCTAGATGCTTGGCCGGTCGCTCTGCAAGTGCCGAAATTTAGCGCTGGACCCAGAATAATTTGCGGGCGACGCGATTATTCTAGGTTAACCAATGGACAGAACGGGCTTAGACCACATGATCTGTCCATCATTGGGTGTCACAGCTATTAATACTGTTGACGCCGCATTCCTAGCGTCCCAATTCTCTCTAGTGCAAACCTTTAGTGAGAAGTGTGTTTTGAAATTGTGATGTGCAACAAGACGGAGTGCGCATCATGCGACAGTATGGCGCGTTACACCCACGTTGGGTATTTATGATGCCCATGTTAAACATTTCCTCAACGAGTTACTTTTCATGCATTTTAATGCTTATTGTTCTTTTGTTGTCAAAGAATTGCTTCATAAGAGATGTTGAATGAAAGAATGTATGAGAGGAAATAGAGAAGAAGGGCAGAATGTAGGATGGGTTGGCGAAAGATTTTCGTTCGTTTAAAAAAAAAAGGTAATATTTTGTGAGAGAAAGTTAGTTGCATATCGTTTGCAGTACTCTGCGGTCAACCAACCGCCCACCATTTATTGGCTGTTCATGATATCTTGGTAAGTTTACTTTAGATAGATCTCTTCCAATCATATTTTCTACTATCAACCTATCTATTCTTCTATTCTATCTATATTTTTAACGGGAACGGGCCGAACATAGATAGATAGATAGATAGATAGATAGATAGATAGATAGGTAGGTAGGTAGGTAGATAGATAGATAGATAGATAGATAGATAGATAGATAGATAGATAGATAGATAGATAGATAGATAGATAGATAGATAGATAGATAGATAGATAGATAGATAGATAGATAGATAGATAGATAGATAGATAGAACGAACGAACAAACTTTATTTTCAAAGAGTTAAGAATTAGGCACGCAGGCCCGTCTAACATTCTGCCCTTCTATCACTCTCTTTCATACATTATTTCATTCACACATCATTCAAGGCTAACAAAGAACAGCAACAATATAAAAAATATGCATTATAAAGGCATGAGCAAAATGCGAAAATCAAAACTACACGACACAGTAATATTAGATAATAGTCTGACACTTGTTATTAGCCATGTGGAATATACTAGCCTACAAAAAGGGGATTGGCTGTTATACTATGGTTTTGTTATTATTAATTATTATCATTATCTCTATTATTAAGGGGGAAGGTAATCCGTATTGAGATAGTGTTCGAATAATTTGCGATTATATGAATAGGGATTGGTGATGTCTTTGATTTATTAGGCCTAATGTTTTGTGCTCAATTACACTTTCTACTGGCATGTTATCGATGTGAAGTTGAAGTGATGTGTGTGAGCTTAGAGTTTGAAGTCTTTGTCTGGTTGTTAATAACATTGATTTTGTTTTAGTGATGTTAATTTGCATACGGTTTGAATAGCTCCACCTAACTATATAGACAGACAGACAGACAGACAGACAGACAGACAGACAGACAGACAGACAGACAGACAGACAGACAGACAGACAGACAGATAGATAGATAGATAGATAGATAGATAGATAGATAGATAGATAGATAGATAGATAGATAGATAGATCCCCGCCAGGGCCTGGACGAAGCAGGGCCGGGTCAGCTAATAATAATAATAATAATAATAATAATAATAATAATACTAATATTATTATTAATATATGATGCGACATATCACAACTATAACACATGACCGTTGGACGGGACAATGCTTATTTAAACTGAAAACAAAAACAGCAATATTCAATATAAATGTTTTGTAGAATGACGAAGCCAAAAACAAATGAATTGATCACTTTAAATGGATGCCACAGAGGCCTGAACTCACAATATTAATTGGCGCAGCATGTTCAAGTGGACATCTCTCTTACACCGTCAGTAAACAGGGGTGTTGGGGTAGGGGGTGGGGTTGCGACAATGATAAATGGCGTCATTTTCCGTCTGTCAGAGAGAAATAGATATGTGATGAGAACAAACAGTCGTTTCTCGCAAATTCTTGAACATCAGCGTGAACTCAATGTAATGTTAGGTGTACCCCTAGGTCTTTGGACAATTGTTCACCCACTCGACGTGAGTAAACATACGCATGGGCGCGCACACACACACACACGCGCGCACAAGCGCGCGCGTACACACACACGCGCACACACACACGCGCGCGAGCACACACACACACACACACACACACACACAGACACACACACATATGCACACATTTATTTATTTATTATGGGAATATTCTTAAACAATTGCATAGGTAAAATTATCTCTCAACAGTCATAATATCTGATGGTAGGTGCCTTGAAGAGATTAGTACAAGAATCGCCATGGCGTAGGTAGCCGTGTGCAAGTTGTAAAACATACTGGCCAATAAACAAATGCCATTTGCAACGAGGAAAAAAAAAGGTGTTGAAGTGCTACATAAAACGTGTACTTTTGTATGGATGTCAAGAGAGGACAATGAGAAGACAAGCTGAAAAACATCTAACGGCTGTGGAAATTTGAGTGTTGAGGAATATGAAAGAATATCAAGGACAGACAGAAAAACTAATGAGCAAGTTCTACGTGAAACAAATGAAAACAGTAAAATGATAAGAGAAAATAGACGTAGACAGTCACAATGTTATGGACACATAATGAGAAGAAATACATTGGAGAACTTGGTGACAACTGGCAAGATTGAGGGGAAGAGAACAAGGAAGAAGGCAAAGAAGTAAATACCAGGATGGCTTGGCCACGTGGCATGGTCGAGACAAGAACACGGAGCTGATCTACGGCTCTGGTGGTCGTGTGAGATGGCGAATCATCATGACCGCCCACGCTTATTGGCATGGCTCATGATGATGATGATGATGATGATGATGATGATGATGATGATGATGGTGATGATGATGATGAAATACGCCTCTGGAACATAAGCAAAGGTTCCATTTAAAGCCCATGGGGCATTGGGCGCCTCGAGCCAGAGCCACACTCTTTTCGACCAAACGGCACTCAATGCCTGATGTGACATGCATCTCGGTGGGTATTGATGCATGATAAGACAGATATGGCCGAAGCTCTTTGGGATCGTGTGTATAGTGTAGAAGAGATAGATCATCGCGGCCTGGAGAGAATGGTGCTGCAGGTAGTGACCAGAGGGTCTGGCCGACACTCAGGACTCCGAAGAAAGGCCAGACGAAATATGAACAAACGAACATGAACATGAACGATCCTTATTTTCAAAGGGTCACAAATTAGGCTCGCAGGCCCATCTTACATTCGGCCCTTCCAATTACTCATATTTCGTTCATCAATTATATATTGTGCAGTACTTTCACATAGGAAAAGACACCTTGTCAAATGAATGCTGTAAACATAAACAATGCATATTACCATGCTATGAGACAGGCAGGCACACATACAAACGCGCATGCATAATCACACACATACATACCTGCATACATTTTTACATCGGACACATAATCAGTTTGTTACTAGTGCCATAAGTATTAGGACTCTTTGCTGACTGTTGAATATGAGGACGGGACACTTGCGGGAATGTCCCGAGTGCTATGATGTCGGTTCTGGTCTCAACTCAACACAAACCAGATCAGCTCAACTCAACTCAGCTCAACTCAACACAACTCACCTCAGCCTAACCCAATGCCTCCCAACTCAACTCAAGCCCAAGCGCCCCGACGCTATAATACGGGACACATATTTTACTCAATATGCTTAAGAACAGTTTCAACTACTGCAGCCACTATCCGTGGAATGTTGTAACTTTGGACCTATTTGGAGCCAGTTTCAGTGCTGTACTGTACAAGTAAAGTACATTACTCTTGTCCACGCCCAGTGGCAGTATCGGATATACGGTGCGAGTTCTATATGTTTACAAATCAACCCGTATTCAAAACATTTCATGGTACTCATTTTCAAGTAAGTCGACCTGGCAGCTCAGATAGATTTAAATAAATATCCCCTACTCACGAGATTCAAACACTTTACCCCATTCCGCAGGCAGGTATCGCAGCCACTGCACCACCACGGGCCCCTCAAGTGTACGAGTGGATGAATAGATCGTGGAGCCGCCAGGTACCATGGTGTGGTATGGCGGCAGTGTTCGCGAACTTGATAGCGAACTGCCTGGTAATGTCATGGGGATCCCTTGGCTCGTCGCTTGCCAAACATGAGGGATAGACTGACCACCTATTTCGTTTTGCTCTAGATCACACCGTAGACCCTTTATAGGAAGCTGCTTCGGGACAATTAAGTTAATGATTTATTATGGTGTGGTATGTGATGGAGCTGACTAAAGTCTAGGTTGAAGGGAAGAGAATAAGAGGAAGGCAGAGAAGTTAATATCTGGATGGCTGGGCACGTGATATGGTCGAGACGAGAATATGTAGCTGATCCACGAATGTGGTGGTCGTGTGAAATGGCGAAACATGACCGCCCACGCTGATCGGCATGGCAGGTGATGATGATGATGATGATGATGATGATGATGATGATGATGATGATGATGACGACGATGATGACCCATGTCCATATTGTATTGCAGGTGTGTGAGACGCCTTTGTGCCTGAAGACTTCATCCAGCATTCTGTCCAGAATGAATACCAGCGCCAATCCCTGCGAGGTGAGTACACCAGTCAGTTTCAGGGTAAATCTCATTGTAGGACAGTTTCAGTATCCATCTGATTGCGGGTAAGTTTCATTGAACATCTGACTGTAGGTCAGTTTCATTGTCCATCTGACTGTAGGTCATTTTCATGGTAAATCTCATTATAGATCAGTAGTGACCATCGGACTGTAGGTCAGTTTCATTGTCCATCAGACAATGGGTCAGTTTCAGTGTAAATCTCATTATAGGTAAGTTTCAGTGTCCATCTGCTTGCCGGTCAGTTTCATTGTCCATCAGATTATGGGTCAGTTTCAGGGTAAATCTCATTATAGGTAAGTTTCAGTGTCCTTCTGATTGCCGGTCAGTTTCATTGTCCATCAGATTATGGGTCAGTTTCAGTGTAAATCTCATTATAGGTAAGTTTCAGTGTCCATCTGATTGCGGGTCAGTTTCATTGATCATCTGACTGTAGGACAGTTTCATTGACCATCTGACTGTAGGACAGTTTAATTGTCCCTCTGATTGTTGGTTGTATGTGTTTATGTGCGAACCTAATCGGGGTGAGGGAAAGCGTTCCTAGGGGCTACATTGAGTCAATCCTGATTTACAGCCGCGAATTATGGACAATTAACAGAAAAGTGAAGAATGATGTGAAATCTGTGGAGATGTAGTTTTATAGAAGAATGATGGGAACACATTAAACGGACCGGGAAAAATAAACAATGAAGATATCTCGAAAGAAGTGAACTCACAAAGGAAACTGGGTACTCGCATCAACGGGAGGCAGTTCACATTCTTTCGACATGTCGTCACAACGGGAATGTTGCAGGGGGGGGGGGGAGGGTGGGAGGCAGAGGGAGACCAAGAGAGATGAGGCTGGACAGTTTGACATCACGGCATGGAGGAACGTCCGTATCAGAACTGATTGGCAGTACACGAGACAGAATGCTGCGGACAGACATGATCACCAATGCCACACGGCATGGCCTATAAGATGATTGACAGTACACGAGACAGAAGGTTGTGGACAGACATGATCACCAACGCCACACGGCATGGACTATAAGAAGATTGGCAGTACACGAGACAGAAGATTGTGGACAGACATGATCACCAATGCCACACGGCATGGACTATAAGAAGATTGGCAGTACACGAGACAGATTGTGGACAGACATGATCACCAACACCACATGGCATAGACTATAAGAAGACTTTGAATAACGAAGACACAAACAATAGATTGCACGATTTATTGCCTGGCATATTTTCGCTGCATCTCGTCAGGTACATACTGCAGAAATCACACAACTTACGTGAATTAATTAGATAAATCCTTCAAACTGAAATATACACTTGTTCGCACAGTAATGTCGATTGTCTACCACGGTAATTTTAAACTGACTAACATGTCTTTCTGCTTACACAAGGACGGCTTACGAAGGTTGATTAGTATAACTTCAGCAAACTTTAACAATCGACTACTTTGTGTGTTGAACAACACACGGAAGGCACTGTCTCTTTCAACCACGTGACCACTCTCGAGCACATGTCTCCTGACCGATGAAGCCAGACTTTTCCGGTGTGTCGGCCTGCCTAGGCTACCATCTTCTGTGTGTAGTATCTTGTCCAACCAATTCGGAATATGTTCCGAAACCCTGTAATGTAACTGTCGCTCAGTTATAAGAAGACTGTCAGTACACGAGACAGAATGCTGTGGACAGACATGATCATCAACACCACACAGATGGACTATAAGAAGATTGGCAGTACAAGAGACAGAAAGCTGTGGACAGACACGATCACCAGCATGATTACCAAAGACACACGGTATGGACTCCTCGTAATATACCGCAAGTGAGAACAGTTGATATTCAGCTAGCAACAAAGACAATCAGCAAAAACCCCGCTTGTTTATTGTTCGGAGAGACCGAGCCGTTATCAGATTGTCGCTAGTGCGGTGTTGTTGAGTCTTCACCATTAATGTCTGCATGGATCGTTTATATCTATAGGGTTATTTTTAATGATTGTGCAGTTTTTGAAAATATTGCCGGTCCAAGTTTTATATTCACCCTCGTTAAAGTTCATGCAACATGATAGGTAAATACAAAACTTGGACCGATAATGTTTTCAAGCATTGCACAATAATTAAAAATACACCCTGTATCTATTTGTTGGTGTTTCTGTAGTCTGCATACGTGCTTGTCAATCTTCGTGTTTGATCGAGTGTATGTTGTTATGTTAACTGTTTGACCATCAACCTAAGTCAGTGTCTGTCTGCATGGCTGTCTTTCTGCCCCTTTGTCTGATTTTGTTTGTCTGTGAATCAGTTGTAAAGTCTGTTTTTGAGTCAGCCATTGTAAGTGTGTGTTATATCTGCCTTTTGGTCAGTCTGTCTCTTCCTCTACTTAACTGTCCGTCTGTTCTATCTGTTCGGTCGGTCAGTCTGTAAGTCTTTTCAGTCTGTCTGTCCGTCTGATCTGTGTGTCTGTTCGGTTGTGTCTGTCTGTTTGTCTGTCTGCTGATCGGCCTGGCAACATACCTAACCGTCTGAGTGTAAGCATGTTTGTATTTGTACGTGTATGTACATGTGTGTATGTGAGTATGATTATTTAGGCTGGTGGATGTGTGTAAGCACGCACGCGCCCACCCAGACACATGTACTACTTATGTATGTTTGTGTATGTGTGTGTATGTATGTATGTTACCTTCTACATCCTCTCACCGTTACAGCCACTCTTGCTCTTCCTCCTCCTCCTTCTCCTGCTCCTGCCCCTCGCCCTCATCCTCCTCATGTGTGTAACAGAAACCTCTCAAATCTGATCTACGGCAATTCAACCCCGGGGTAACATAATCTCCGTCCTTGACTTTGAGAGAGGCATTGTTCTAGAAAGTTTCTAAAAATAGCCCCCTAAAGTGGTTGAATCATGGCCAATACAGGATAAAATGGCCGGAAAGACGGAGTCAATGAGGTTTAATAACACATTTCGCCATTGATATGTCTTCTAGCATTCACATACTTCCTTATTTCCACACATCCCGTCCACAGATGAAGTTTTCGTATTCTGGTAGCGGCTCCTTCCTTTATTGTATCGTTTCATTGTTTTCAGCCGCCATGTTTGTTGATGGATGTCGTGTTTTTCTTTAGAGTGATCCTTCTTGCTGCGGATCGTGTTGTATTGTGCAGTTTCTCCACTCGTCATCCTCTTCTCCCCAGACCCGTGAGGGGACGCAGAAGGAATAGACCTTCTGCATGTCTTCACAGTTCACGAGCATAATGTTGTCATGAGGATTCACGCTGTACCAGAGAGAATAGGAACAGGTTGTAGACCCACCATAGAATATACAGGAAATAGAATAGACCAATAGGAATAGAACAATAGGTAATAGAACAATAGGAATAGAAATATAGGTAATGGTATAGGACAATGGGAGTAGAATAATAGGTATTAGAATTGATAAATGGGAATAAAACAATAATTGATAGAATAGCGCAATAGGAATAGAACAATGGATAATAGAATAGAATAATAGGTAATAGAATGGAAAAAATGGTAATAGAGCTATACGTAACAGAATAGAACAATAGGTACAAGAATAGAACAATATGTAACATAACAATAGACATTGAAAAATAGGTGATAGAACAAAGCAGACCATCTTGCGCTGGTTTTCATACAATGGTATGGTCGTCTAAAAAGAAACGGCAAACTACTGAATCTAAACTTGCCAAGAAATCACCTATGGAAAAAAATGGCAGAAGATCAAAATGATTCGGCCATATCGTTAGATTGCGACCCATCAACTACCAGCATTGGCGCAACACCAAAGAAGATCTGATGCGAGAGCAAGCGGACGCCCGAGAGGAAAATGGACTACCGACATTAAAGACATTGTACAATCACACGGAATGACACTATCCAGTGCCACCCATCGGGCGCTGGAGCTTCAACTATTCTTCCCAACGAAGCTTGACGGCAAAAGTGGAAGATGATGTTGATGATAAAGCGAACCATTTGAAGTAAAGTTAGTTGCACGTCCTTCTACAGAATGTCAACCCCAGCATTTTCTGGTTCTTAGTTATATACTAGGCTATGCTACGTTCAGTATTTGCCATGATTTTTGCATACCCGACACTCATGTCTTGGAAATCAACGCAAAATAACTTGCTCCCAAATCATCTGCGGTTGATTTCGAACCCTCGGCTTGGTGTGTCGGGGAGTTGCGCGATTGCGTTTAATTAACCCACAGTAAGTAAACAGCTAAGGTCACTTTTACATCCGTTTAATTAACCCGTTTAATTAAGTAGTTTAGAATCTACAAGCCCTGATTCGATGAAATATGTGGTTCATATTCCATGTCATTATTTCCACAACCAGTGTCAGGTCTTTGTCAGATATGACTGAGCTACCGTATGAAAATTGACGGTACTACCTGCTTTCTGTTAACGCCGAATGTTGGGCGGCGCTCACCGAACTCCACACTCCACAATGTGCCAACGGTTTGGGGCGGAGAAGCGTAATATGGGAGGTGCAAGCCTTACCCAAGTGCGAGGAAATGCAACCTGCAGACTAAATGTCAAGGGTCGGCAGACTAGGCCCTAAGCTTTGGTTGTCAACTGGTCTATGATCGAAGCTCCGACAGGCGGACAGTTGTAGCATTGTTTCGCTGGTCCGTCAACTTCTGCAGCTTGTCTTGTTCCAGATGTATTGGTGTTACCTTTTCCCCTGGAGTAAACTAGGCAGGCTGAGTGGGGGATCATGCTGTATGGGCAACACATGGTCTCTACAATTTAGCCCAGGTTTTGTGCTATGGAGATGTATAACTCCATCCCTGACCCTAACCGGTCTCGGAATCAAAGCAGTTAAGCGATTCCTTATCAATTGGCGTAGACATGGACTGCCACAGGTTACCGCTGACGATGGGAGACATCTAAAGGTGTCTGATCAGACACATGCGCTACCGTCATGGGTTGTAGTTATTTTGCTTTTTTTGGAAGCAATATGTAACAAACTATCGTCTGTCAAGAAGGCAAGGTGCATGTATAGTGTAGTATTTCAACAAACTAATGCTGTGATCTATACGTTGACATGTGTGAAATTTTCGGTGTTACGTTAGTTTTCAGCGATCAGCTGGAAACGGCACAAAATATACGAATTAACCAACTAGTCAATCAACTAATTAATCCACAATGAGATGGATGTTAGTGAGAAATCTCAGCCGGATAGTTAAAAAAAATAAAAAGTCTACTTATTTATATATTAAAAAATTATATGCTCTAAATTTCTCATCACCCCGGGTAGAATCCTGTTGACAATGCAAGATATAAGCTAAACGAAGCAAAGTGTAACACAGCACGCGATGATGATAAAAAGTACGTAAAGAAACAGCGATGGCCATATTCTAAAACAAGGCTTACAGTGTTGAAAAATCTGGAGAGGGAAAATACCCTGGTCGGGAAATGTGATTTTCCCGGAATAAAGCCAAAATTCAAAAGGAAAAAGGGGGCCCCCGGGAAACCCCAAAAAAACTTTTCCGCCCCCCCCCAAA
>JACEFZ010016758.1:0-27500 GCA_014155875.1 Cepaea nemoralis
AGGAGGAGGAGCGGAGGGGAAGAGGAAGAGGGAGAAGGAGGAAAAAAAGGGAAAAGTGGAGATCCACCAAAACGGCCGGAAAAGAGGGAGAAGGAGGAGCGGAGTCGGGAGAGGGATGAGAGGGATGGAGGAAGAGGAGGAGGGTTGGAGGAGGAGGTAAGAGGGGGGCAGGAGGCAGGGGGAGGAGGAGAGCTTCGCCATTCCGAATTTTCAAATCGTCTAGTTCTCACTCTACACCGGACTGTAGATAACTCCTTAACATAAAAGATGGAATTGTTATGATATTGCCGTTGGCAGGAAGGAATATCAGCAGCAGAGTTGATCCAAAAAAACAACAGCTGAGATTCACGGAGAGCCATGAACGCCTACGACCAGCCGGAACGGCACTTGATGATGATGAGTAGCGTGTGACGATTCGTGTAGTCACGTCATTTTCTTCCCTTCCATATATTTTGGTTCTGGGATTCTTTCACATAATCATCATATATTTAGTACGTAATTTTGAGGGGAGGAGGGAGTATGAAGAAGAAAAAAAAAAAAAACTATGACAGTTCACAGCTCTGGAATGAAGAAGGCGTGTAGAAAAATTTCATCTCAATCGGATGGGCCGTTCGCGAAACAAATAAAGGACATACATACATAAATACAGACAGGACAGAGATCCTAATTTATATATACAGAAGAAGTATATATCTATATATATGATATAATATATATACATATATATATATATATATATATATATATATATAATATATTATATATATATATATATACACACACCACACACAATACACAAACACACACACACACACCACACACACACACACACACAAACACACACACAACAAACCACACTCACACACACACACACAACACACCTCACACACACACACACACACACGAAGGCGAATCAATAAGATAAGTCACACAGTTCTGTGGAATGGCAGTGTAAATGTAGTTGGTGTTTTCTACAGTGTCATTAGGTGACAGCAACATAAAATTTATACTTCCGTCAGGATGGCGCTGGGTGTTCTCAGCGCTGCAAAGCACATAAACAAAATGGCGACTGTATACTACGGAATGACAACCAAAAGCACCGTGCTGTTGTGCATTTTCTGAGGGCAAAATGACTGCCTGCAAAGGACATTCAAAGGAAATGCTTCCTGTTCATGCTCACAAATGTTTGTCCCGTAAAGCGGTGCATAGCTGGGTAGAAAAAATTTTCTCAAGGACTCTTAAAATTGTTGATGAAATCGACTCGGGTCGTCCTGTTAAGATTTTAAACAGAAGCATCCGTACAGCGGGTGCAGGAGATGATAGAGATAGTAAGCGAGTAACGCATAGACCCTCTGTGGCATATGCAATATGGGCTCACATGGATTCAGGCAAAGCATAATGATGACGATTGAAATTAAGAAGTGTGCTTCAAGGTGGATGTGGTATGTGGATTTTAATCCAAGAATATTGTTAAAATGTCTAGAGGGTATTATTGACTATGCGTCACTGTAGAATGCACGGTGATCAGAGATATTTACCACAAAACCAGGAGAAAAACACATCCTTGAAAACAATGGCACTGTGTGTAGTTTCCCTTCCCACTCATCACCTTTAAATTACTATAGTGCTAGAAGGGATATTATTGCTCACAATATAAACAACCACTGTTGGACACCACATTTAACTTGATGTACACAACACTTTTGACGAACAGTTTCAGGATTAACTCAAGATCTGCAATTTAATATATATATATATATAATACATATATATATATATATATATATCTATATAATATATATGTATTATATATATATAATATATATATATATATAATACTATATATATATATGTGTGTGTGTGTGTGGTAAGACACTATGCGTTTTGAGACAGGCATGGGATTCATTGATTATTACAATATAGTACCAGTGACCCTCCAGAAAAAAAAAAAGGTATTACAAAAAACACAACAACCACAATTGAGTTCTGCTAACTCGAAACTCATTGTACCTAGATAAAATCACATTGTCTAGGTCAGAACCCAATATATATAGATATATTATATATTATATATATCTAATTTTTTTTTTGTTTTTAATTAAGATATATAATATATATGATCTATATATATAATATATATATATATATGAGATATATATATATATATATATATATAGAGAGATATATATAGATATATATATATATATATATATATATATATATATATATATATATATATATATATAATATAGATATGATAATATATATATAATTATATCTATATAACTATCTATATATATATAAGAGATATAGATAAGACTATATATATATAGATATAGATATATAGAAATATATATATATAATATATATATATATATATATAATATATATTATAATAGTAATATATAGATTGGGGTTTCTGCACCTAGACAATGTGATTTTATCTAGCGTAAATGAGTCGAGTTAGCAGAAACCAATTTGGTCCTGTGGTGTGTTGTAATAACCTTGTTTTTTTTCGGGGTTCAATGGGTACTATATTGTAATATGCAATGAACCCATGCCGTCTCAAAAAAGCATAGTGTTCATTACACACACACACACACAATATATAATATATATATATATAATATACATATATTATATATTATATATATATATATTATAATATATATATAAATATATATATATATAATATATATACTATATTGAAATGCAGATCATGAGTTAATACCTGATCTGTCGTCCAAAAAGTGTTGGTAATCAAGTAAATGTGGTGTCCAACAAGTGGTTGTTTATATGTTGTGAGCAACCAATATCCTTCTAGCACTATAGAAAATTTAAAGGGTGATGAATGGGAAGGGAAACCTACACACACAGATGCCATTGTTCAAGATTGAATCTTTTCTCCTGGGATTTGTGGTAAATATCCCTGACACCTGCATTCTAACCAGTGACCAGAGAATCAATAATAACCACCCATAAGACATCTAACAATATTCTCAGGAAAAAAATCCACATCCCACACCACCTTGAGCCACTTTCTTACATTTCAACGATCATGCATTATGATACGATGCTTGAACTCATGTGAGCACCATATTGCAGATGCCACAGAGTCTATCGTAATCCGCTTTACTATCTTCTAATATTCCTTGCACCCGCTGTACGGATGCTTCTGTTGCAATCTTAAAAGGACGACCCGAATGGATTCATCAACAAATTTAAAGAGGCCTTGAGAAACTTTTCTACCCAGCTAGCACCGCTTTACGGGACAAACCATTCGTGAGCAATAAACAGGAAGATTTCTTAGAATGTCCGTACAAGCAGCATTTTGCCCCTCAGACAACGCACCAAACAGCACATTGCTCTTTGGTTGTACATTCGTTTTTTAAGTACAGTCGCCATTTTGTTTATGCCTTCGCAAGGGCGCATGGAGGACACCCAGCGCCACCTGACGAAGTGAATATAAATTCGAGCTGCTGTCAACTAATGAACCTGTAAAAGAAACAAAAACTACATTTACCTGCCATGCCACAGAACCATGTGACTACTTATTGACTCGCCTCGTGTGTGTGTGTGTGGTTGTGTGATGTGGTGTGTGAGTGTGTGTGTGGTGTGTGGTGTGTGTGGTGTGTCGTGTGTGTGTGGCGTGTGACATGTGTGTGTGTGTGTGTGTGTGTGTGTTGTTTGTGTGTGTCTATCTCTATCTATCTCTCTCTATCTCTCTCTCTCTCTCTCGCTCATCTACTATCTCTCTCGGCTCTATCACTCTCTCTCTTCTCTACTCTCTCTCTTTTCTTCTTACGCTATAAACTTAGGCTCGTCTGTCATGTCTGTCTCATGTACTGTCTGTCCTTACTTTGTTCGCGCACGGCCCATCCGAAACAAATATTGCGCTGCCCTTTGTCTCCGCGCCTTCCTTTCCTTCCAGCGCTGTCCCTGTCACGAGTGTCTTATGCCTCACTCACTCCCTCACCTCCCCTCCCACACCATCCGTCGTAGAATATATGCATGATGATGATGAAAGAATCCCGAACCAAAACGCTAGGGAAGGGATAGAAATGAAGTGACTACACAGAATCGTCACACTGGCAATCATCAGCATCAATGTTGCCGTCGCCGCTGGCGTCGCGTACATGGCTCTCCGTAGATCTCAGTCTTTGGTTTTTTGGATCACCTCTGCTGCTGATATCCTCCATGCGCCACGCAATATCAATAACAATCATCTTTTATGTGTAAGGAACGTTATCTACAGTCGTGTAGGTACGTAAGAACTAGACGAGTATGACATCGGAATGGCTGAACTCTCTCCTCCCTCCGCCGCCCTCGACCGCGACTCCTCCTCTTTCCTCCTCCGCGTCAGCCCAGCTCCCGACTCCCTCCTCGTGTCCCTCTTCCGTCGACCCTCGGCCTCCGTCCCTGCCAGGCCTGCCAGCGTCCTCCCTCCTACTCACCGCCGCCGTCTCGCTCCCTACATCATTCCGCTCGCCGCCCTCGCTCGCACCCTCCTCTCTCGAAGCCTGCCACTACCAGCGCCTACGCCTGCAAGTCAGGCTCCCACTCAGCAGCACTGCACGCGCCGTCGCCTGCAGCGCCGTCGTCCTCTTCTACGCGCTCCTCCTACCACCTCCCGTCGACCCACGCTCCTCCCTGCACCCGCGCCGCACCGGTTGGTTTGGGGTGGTCTCACGCTCTTCTCGGACACCGTCCGTCCTCCTCCTCCTCCCTCTACCTCCTCACTCTACCTCTTTCCTCCTCCCGCCTCCTCCTCCTTCCATCCAAACTCCTTTCCTTCCTCCCTCCTCATTCTCCCTCTTCCGTCTCCCTGCGACTTCCTCCGTCCTCCTGCCTCTTCTCTCCCTCTGCCTCTCCCCGCCGCCTACTCCTACCTCCCTCCTTGCCCTCCCTCTTCCCTCCTCCTCCCTCCATCTCCTCCTCCTCCTTCTCTCCCTCTTCTCCTCCTCTCCCCTCATCTCCTCCTACCTTCGTCCTCTCCCCTCCTCCCTCTCCCTCCTCAGCCCTCCTCCTCCCCTCTCTCAGCCTCCCTCGTCCGCCGATGCCGCCTCATCCTCCTCCTCTTGTCTCGACCTCTCCTACTCCCTGCCTCCGCCTCCGCCTTCGACACTCGCCTTCCTCCTCATCGTCGCACCTCACTTCACATCCCCTCCTCCTCTCTCTTCAGGCTCCTCCTCCTACCTGGCCTCCCTCTCCTCCTCTCTCCTCCTCCCTCCTCGTGTTCTCCCTCCTCCTCCCTCGACATCCGCCTCCCTCCTCCTACTCCACTCTTCCTCTACCCTCTTCCGTGCTGTTGCCCCTGCCTCCCTATCCCTCCTCCTCCTGCACATTCCTCCTCCTCCACTAACCTCTCCTCCCCCTACCTCTTTCCTCCTCCCGGTCTCCTCCTCTTCCACCTCCCTTTCCTTCCTCCCCTCCTCCTATTCTCCGCCTTCCTCTCCTCCTGCCTCCTCCTCCTTCCTTCTGCTCCCGCTGCCTCCTCCGCCTCCTCGCTCTCACTCCTCTACCTCCTTCGCCTCTCCTCCTTCTCCTCCTCCTCTCCTTCCTACCTTCTCTCCTCCTCTCCCTCTCCTCGCTACCGCTTCCTCTTCCCCTCCTCCCTCTTCCTCCACTCCCGCCGCCAGCCTCCTCCTCCGCTCCTCCTCCTCCTTCTTCCTCCTCCTCCCTTCACATCCCTCCTCCTCCCTCTTCCTCTCGTCCCCTCTACCCTCCTCCCTCCTCCTCGCTCCCTCTCCATCTCCTCCATCCTCTCCTCCCTCTTCCTCCTCCTCCTTCTTCCGTCCTCCTCCCTTCACATCCCTCCTCCTCCCTCTTCCTCTCCTCCCTACCTCCTCCCTCCTCCTCCTCTCTCCTCCTCCCTCCTCCCTTTTCCTCCCTCCTCCTCCCTCTACATCCTCCCTCCTCCTCTCCACTTTCCTCCTACCCTCTTCCTCTTCCCCTCCTCCCCTATCCCTCCTCCTCCCTTCACATTCCTCCTCCTCCCTCTTCCTCCTCCTCCCTCCTCCCTCCTCATCCCTCCGTCTCCCCTCCCTCCTTCTTCCTCCCTCCTCCTCCTGTCTTCCCTCCCTCCTCCTCCCTCCTCCTCCTCCTCCTTCCGCCTCCTCCCTCTCCTCGTTACTCACTTCCTCCTCCTCCCTCCCTCCTCCTCCCTCTACCTCCTCCCTCCTCCTCCCTTTCACATTCCTCCTCCTCCCTCTTCCTCCTCATCCCTCCTCCTCCCTTCTCCTCCTGCCCTCCCTCTCCTCCTCCCTCCTCCTCCTCCCTCTACCTCCTCCTCCTTCACATTTCCTCCTCCTCCTCTTCCTCCTCCTCCCTTCCTCCTCCTCATCTCTCCTTCTTCCCTCACTCCTCCTCCTTCCTCCCCTTCCTCCTCCTCCCCTCGTCCTTCCTACCTCCTCCCTCTCCTCCCTCCCTCACTCCTCCTCCTCCCTCCTCCTCGGCCTCTACCTCCTCCCTCCTCCTGCCCTTCACCTTCCTCCTCCTCCCCCTCCTCCTCTCCCTCCTTCTCCTCCTCTCCCTCCTCCTTCTCCCTCTTCCTCCTCCCTCTTCCTTCTCCCTCCGCCTCCTCCCTCCTCCTACTCTCTCCTCCTCCTCCCTCCTCCTCCCTCTCCCTCCTCCTCCCTCTCCTCCTCCTGCGGTCTCCTCCTCACTCCTTCTCCCTCCTTCTCCCTCCTCCTTCCTCGTCCTCCTCCCTCCTCCTCGCCTCCTTCTCCACCCTACTCCTCCCTCCTCCTCCTAATCCATCCTCCTCCCTCCTATTCCTCCCTACTCCTCCTGTCTCCTCCCTCCTCCTCCCTCCTCTTCCCTCCTCCACCTCCCTCTTCCTCCTCCCTCCTCCATTTACCCAAGACAGACAGACAGTCAGACAGATAGTCGGGAACGGGATCTTATATGACTACTTATATAATTTAAATGAGATGCTCTCCACCATGGCCTGGGCCGGGTCAGACAGACAGACAGATAGATAGATAGATAGACAGACAGACAGACAGACAGACAGACAGACAGACAGACAGACAGACAGACAGACAGACAGACAGTCGGGAACGGGAACTTATATGACTACTTATATGAATTAAATGAGATGCTCCCCACCAGGAGTTGGGCGATGCCGGGCCGGGTCAGACAGACAGACAGATAGATAGTCGGAACGGGAACTTATATGACTACTTATATGAATTAAATGAGATGCTCCCCATCAGGGTCTGGGCGAAGACGGGCCGGGTCAGACAGACAGACAGACAGACAGACAGACAGACAGACAGATAGTCGGTAACGGGAACGAGAACTTATATGACTACTTATATGAATTAAATGAGATGCTCCCCACCAGGGTCTGGGCGAAGCCGGGCCGGGTCAGCTAGTGTATATATATATATATATATATATATATATATATATATATATATATATATATAATATATATATATATATATGCAGTACAGGTAGTGTCTTTCCCTTGTTTACGTGTCATGTTTTGTGCATTTGTTTGCTGATGGATGATAGTCGTCTCAACGTCCAATGTTTTTTCTGTAACTGTGTTCTGTAAAGCTGGATTACTTGGCGTTATGTTATGCTGTTAACATTAAGTTCGAAGACCTTTCTTCTGACAAGTTTTACTCCAATGACATAACATGTTCACTGCCTTGTTCATAAAACGCTCTTATCCTCCAGTTTGAGATTATGTGTAGCGTCATCATATTTGTTCCAGTTTATAAATCATGCATTTACATATTAGAAATAATATATGTACAATTTTACCGCCCTAAATTCTTTGGCATCTCCGGGTGACCAAAACATTCCCCTATGATTTAAATCTGTAAGTCTAATCTGTGTTTGGGGAGGTTAGAAGATGGGGGTCGGAAACTGTACGAGGTGACGTCCTCACTGGGGGATTATATTTCGTCGGCCTGTGAATGTTCATAAATTTAGTACGCGACCAATTACTTATACCGCGTGTTTTACATAAGCACTTGGGACCTTGGTTGTGGCGATGACGAGTGCAGGAAATGTAATATTTATGTTTTGACCCGCTAAGAATGTAATGTCTTTAAGCAGATGTGAAGATCTTTATATTTGTATCAGCATTATCATGTGCCTGTTGATGTCGGCGATGATGTTGCTTCATAAATGTCCGTTCACATGTTATTAATATCTAGAGGCGCTGGCCGTCTGCTGCTACTCCCTGCTATCTAACCAGGTCTTTATTCTCTTGTCTTGTAGCTCTACCCGCTCCGTGGTGAAGCGGTTACGGACGAGGTTCGTGATCCCGCATACACGCGTTTGACACACAGCTGCGCGCGATTTTGCAGCAGACCGCATTGCGTTTTTTTAACGAAATGGTATGGGTGCCGGTCATTCATAAAGCAATGACAAATTACTGAACCGAAACTGACCAAGACATCACAACAGTAAAAAAAATCCTGGCGTTAACTGCAACGTCCTGTAAAGTACATGCAATTAACTTTTCAACTTGTGACTATAAACAACAGCAGTCACCAGATGATGTATTGGCGCACTATAAGGTAGATGTGATTATGAGAGTAACGCGCTACCTACTGGACAAGAACTTCTTCACGGACACACACCAAGTGGCTAAAGATAGATGTTGCCATTGTTCTTTGGGATCATGTCAATAGTGTAGGAGACAGCCGTGGCTGAGAGGTGCGATCTCCAAATCAGACTCAGAAGGAGCCGTGTTTGTTCCGCGCAAAGGTCTGGGAATTTCTGCTAAAACTATTGGTATATAATGATATAATACGTTCTCATGATATTTTGGGTAGTTAGATCGGGTACCTAGCCTTCTAGGATAAGGGCAATAAAAGGAGGCCCGGTGTGCAATGTTTTGCACGTTAGAAATCCCAGAGCAGTTGAAAATCGCCAAGAGTAGGCCGTAATATCGTGTCCTGCTAAAATATTGTTCAGAAGAAAACTTACCCACGGGTAGATAGAGTCTGATACCTAAGATGGTATATCTCTAGAGGAAGCACACTTGACACAAATGTATGTGGGGACCGGACACACTGACCTTTGACATGCATAACTAGATGTGATGCACACCTACAGACAGGGGAACGAAGAAGGACATGAAGATCTAAATTGTGTGGAAGAACACATGAATCATCATAACTTACAGAGAATGGCGCATCCGGGAAGACCTGGGGATCTGGCCGACACTCGGTTCTCAGAGGAAAGGATAGGCGGTGGACATACAGTTAGACTTCACGTGGTACCATCAATAGTGGAGTTCTTCGCCGATTGTCGAAGTGGCTGTGAGAAGTGTCCGAGTGCTGTGATGTTGGTTCTTGGCTCAACAAGGTACGTGTACGGGAATGTGCCTAGTGCTGTGATGTTGGTTCTTAACTCGTGTCGGAGCGTTTAAGGGAATGCCATAGTGCTGTGATGTTAGTTCTCCACTCAACGAGGAGCGCGTAAGGGAATGTCCGAGTGCTGTGATGTTTGTTCTTGTCTCAACTTGGAGCTGTTAAGGGAATGTCCATGAGATGTCATGTCGATTCTTGACACAGCTCAACACAACACACCTCAGCTCAGCTCAAATCACCTCAGCCCAACTCTAGCAAATCGGCCATGTTGTTAACAATTGTTTCCTGACCGTTTCATTGATAATGTCACTAAACATTGCAGTGTTCTTGTCTGTAAGTTGATAGAAATTAGCTTTGAGAATTTGCCTTACACAAATAACTCCAGAGACGCGGTAGGGCCAGGGGTAGCACACTTGCCTGTCGTCCCCCTATCATAGGTTCCAATGGGCCTAAAATGGGTACCATGAAATGTCTTGGGAGGTAACGGCGGCCGGTGTTGTATTGATAACATCCCAAAATAAAATGTCGATTCATCATCATCAAGTGCCCTGCCAGTCGGCGTAGGCGTTCATGGCTCTCCACAGATCTCGGTCTTTGGTGTCCTGGATCAAGTCTGCTGATGATATTCCTCCATGCCACCGTCTTACTCCATCCTGCATCATTTCTCTTGGTCTGCCTCTGCCTCTCTTCCCCTCGATTTTTTCAGTTGTCACGATGTTCTGTAACTCCTCTCTTCTCATCACATGACCGAAAAAAGCTGTTTGTCACTTTCTTATTGTATTATTTAATATTCTAGTTTCATTAGCCTCTTTCAGGCAGTCATTGATAGTTACTCTGGCCGTCCAAGTAATTCGCAACATTCGTCTCAGGAATCACATCTCTGTTTCTTCTTATTTCTTCTGAATTTGTTCATATGCATTCCAAGATTCACTGCCGATCGGTCTATAAAAATACGGGTCTCGCACAATATGTTTAATGCGCTTTTAGCCGAGAATCAGGATGTAGTTTTTAAAAAACGTTTTAAAATATAATAAGATAAGTCAGCATGGCCGAATGGATAAGAACCCGTGTTCTTAAACACCCGGTGTGCTGATGCCGAGGTAAGGGGTCTGGACTAAAATGTTGACATATCATCCTTGACTTAAGGACGTAAATTACAAGTACCTCTGAAGTCGGAGTGGATACGCTTGATGACGAGGGACACTTTTAACATGGAAAGCTAATCCACGCGCAAACTTAAGACCAGCACTACTAGAAGTAGTATGAATGGACTACGCTTGAATTTAAATCGAGCGAGAGCAACAACAACAAAAAATGTTTGGTCTATAAAAGTACAGGTCTCCCACCATATGTCTAATGCGCTTTAAGCCGTCAAAGAGGTTGTAGTTTAAAAAATAAACAACTTTTTTAAATATGAGAAAAGAAGAGGAGACCTATTTTGTGTGGCCATTGCATGATCCGGCAGTCGTCGTAGCGCACTGGCTGGTCGCTTACTTGTCGAACTCGTTTGCATGAGTTCTTCAGTTCGGGGCTGATTTGAATTTTTACAATCTGAGCTGGGTTTCCAGGTCCACCAAGCCTAACATTGGTCCCATAAATATATTGGGAAGTTACAGACGGGGTTATACTGACCACATCACTCAGAATTCCGTTTGGTTTTTAACAATATTTTAATCTGGGTTAACATTCGAGCCTCGGTCAGTGATTAAAACCTCCTTAAGGCGAGTGAAAGGGTTGTTTACTTACTTAGTTATAGTATGAGAAGGGAAGAAGTTAGCAATACTGTGCAACGCCATTAGCATTGGCACTCTTCACTGGCTGTTGAACATGGGGACGGAGGACATTTTGGAATGTCCCGAATGTTTTTAACTCAGCTCAACACAATTCGGTATGAAACGAGAGAAGACGAGCAATATTATGTAGCCAACAACAGCAACTATAATTATAATAACGTACATCTCTAAAGACTAGAAAATATTCTAATTCACACGACTGGTTATATTATTGATTACATGAGGATTGGCCTTTCGGCCTTTACCAGAAATAATAACGTTACGAATAGTTTCAAAATGAAATACTGAAATTGTTCAAGCTGTCTGTGGCCGTATGTTAATTGAGTCAGAAGATGGGGGTCGTTTCGTGCCCACTTGAAATGTAAATAATAGTAAACACAGTAAACGCAAATAGTATTGTTACTGCACTGACACGTTTTCAGATGGGCATTCTTTCATATTGTTTTATGTTGCATATCCCTTACAGGACGTTGCAGTCAACACCAGTATCTTTCAGCTGCTGTTGGTGTACTAGGCAAGATTACGCTCAGTAGTTTGCTATTGCTTTCTGAGCGACCGACTCACATACCCTCGTAAGTAACCATCGCGGCGTGATCCGCTACCGAATCTCGCGCAGCTGCATTAATCACGAGAATATACGGGATTACGGAGAAAGACGTTAACCCCTGCACCAGGGAGACGGCTTTCATATTTAGTGACAAAGATATATTTAGTTCAACCATTTTAGATTATCCTCGTTATCATCATCAAGTGTTTCTGCACTAGGACCGGTCCTGGAGCTTCCTCATGTTATTCCGCGGTTGATTCTGTCGTGCAGATTTCTTTGATTCCAAATACGCCTGCATTGACAGATCTGTGCGGGACATGTTTCTCTTTGAATAACGAAAACACAAACAATTGAATGCACGATTTACTGCTTGGTATATTTCGCTGCACCTCGCCAGGTATATACTGCGGAAATCACACCACATAAAGTAACTATCTAAATCCTTCAAGCTCAAATATGCACATGTTCGCATTTACTTTCTGTGGAGTGATTTCTGCAGAATGTACCTGACGAGATTGCAGCAAAATATGCCAGGCCATAAATCCTGCAATCTATTGTTAATGTCATCGTTATACAAATTCACTAAGGGATGGCATTGTTTTAATTTTTGAAATGTCTCTCTTTGCCTAACCCTTTCTCTTTCTCCAAATTAGACTTTTAGACTTTGGTGTGTAGTCCCCAGTGTCATCGAATACACACCGAGGCGCATTTTTAAACTGTGTATGGCGGGCGGGGGGAGGGGGAGTGCAGTCGCCGCTAACTGTGCGGTTTTCTTTTTGCCCCCGAGAGAAAAAATTCACACCTTACCGAGAATTCGAATCCGGGTATCCCAAAAGAGAATCCGGCATTCTAGCCACTCGGCCAGCCGCTCCTCACCTATATACAATTACAAATACTGCAAATATCGCGGCTCACTTCTGACGGAATAATTGCAGTTGGTTGACAGAAGTATAAGGAATTGCGAAAAGAATAAAGTAATTAAAATCTGTATAGACTGGACAACAATGAACAACAAAGGTCAGATTACAAACAGTTATCATATTTCCTGCGGCATCATGTGTGTGAAACTTGATTATGTCACAAAACAACTGGAAAACACGAATTTGCCATTGATTAAAAGTGCTGAAGAAATGTATGACACATTCATTGAAAGAAAAACTGAACGAACATATTCATCTAAGAAGCATTCAATACTGAAGAATATTGGTTGTTAAGACAAATAACATTGAGAAAAGTGGCATAATTTGAGCATGAATAATAGACTTAAATGTCTGGAAAAGACAACCACCAGCGAGACTCAGCGATAAAGTGGGAACGATAAGTATAGAGCGAGACACACCGGCAAAGTAGAAAAGAGGAAAACCTTAACGTAAATGAATTCAAGATATAATGGATAATATACTGTTATGGGCTTAAAGCTTTACTGCGGACAATTCATTGGATGATGATGTTTGCGATGATGATTGTGTCAGCGACTTACTTGCGACAGGTATTTCAGGACTCCCCTACTTTTGCACCACACGAAATAATAACTCGTGTCATTTGCAAAAGGATGCAATTTATTTAGAGCTGATTACAAACAAGCTCCGCGAGCGGAATACTTCATTGACAATAAACATCATAGTACGTTACACAGATGCAATGAAGAGGTGATAATGATACTATTAATCACTGAATGGAATCTAAAGCCTAACAATCACTATTGTCTACAAACTTATAGTATTCATAAGGAACACGTCTACTCTCTAGCCGTCTCAGTCGCAGTCTGAGCCACGCTTCTAGTTGCGTGTTCAAACACGGACGTTGGATCCTCCGTGCGCTGGCGAGTCTTGCGTGCGTGGTGTCCCAGCACGCTGGTCAGTTAACTAGAGTAACCTGTACTCCATGGTTACTCGTCGAGGCGAGTTTCCTAGTGTCTTGGGAAACCCTCGCTCACTTACACTCAATGCCCTCTTGGTTGACACAAGTGTGTCCTGTTGTAAAGCTATTTATAGCGCTTGTGTCTCTACTGTCTGGTGTTCTCTAATGGTCTCTGTCTTAGCTCTCATTTTTATATTCTTAACTCTGTAAACTCTTATCCAGACCTTTGACAGGCTCCTCTCCTCTCCGTGTAGTGTTACAACCTTTTAACTCATGCTTGTAACACGTTGTACGGTCACTGAAAAATTGGCTGTCCAATTTTGTCAAAGATCTCATAAGTTGTAAATCTCTCTTCTGGGGATAGAACAAACTCTCTCCTTTCCTTACTCACACTGTTCTATTAATTCACTCGGCTAATTGAGTAGCCCATCGTATCAGTACAGTTGGCTATAGATCTTCTTGGGAATTGTTTTGATCCGGAACCGTTGTCTTATGACTTATGTCCTGACTTCCGTCTTATGACCCATGTCTTCTGACTTCTGTCCGTTGACTTATGTCTTTTGACCTGTCCTCATATTGCCCAAAATGACAACCCAATACAAGTTGACTCTGTTATGAGTACAACACATGAGCATTGAATGTTCATGTTCCCAATAATATCAGCCCCAACTCGTATACGTTAAGTTCTACTCTTCACCTTCTAGCTTCCGCTTGTGAAGAAATATTTTCAATGTTACATTAAGGTTTTTTTAAGACGTTATTGTGTCCCCTGATTTGAGTTACTGTTCTTTGGAGCGAATGGTGTATGCAACTTTTATGTGTTCGTTTTCCTGTTTGTTTGCGTGTTTTCTAATAAACTACAGTGTACTTAATTTGCTAACATGTGTATGCGTTACTATTCTACATGTGTGTATTCCTTCGACCGCCGTAAATGGGTTTATTGTGGCTACAAATGTCTGTTATTCTTATTTATGACCACAATTCCGTTTCAAGATGCTCAAAGTATTTCCTGTATTTAATACTTCTAAAGTATAGCAGTAACACACTCAAACTTGACAACACATTGGTTACACAGATTGACACAGACAAGTCACAACAAGACGTTTTAAGCGGTGAACAAAAAATTTGCCGCTCGCTCTCTCTCTCTCTCTCTCTCTCTCTCGCTCTCTCTCTCTCTCTCTCTCTCTCTCTCTCTCTCTCTCTCTCTCTTTCAATGTTTACTACTTTATTCATTCTCTCCTCTCATTTACACATCTTTCATTCACTTTCATACCATCGTTATGTTAAAACATTCATTCGTCATTAAAATATGGTTCATAATATCAAGTAAATAAACATTACATATTTACACTAAATGATTGGCTGAATTGTACAAGTTTTCACGCCAAATGACTGTGCGGTTTCTTTGCACGTGTCATGCCTATACAAAATATACAAGTTTGTGAGGATGGTTTGTTACCGATCCTGTAATAGTAACTAATCTACCTGACTGATGTAATTTGGTGTGCTGTTCTAAATTTATCCTAAGGGAAATAATCTAACTAATTAATTACATTTAAGCAAAATGGGTTAGTTACCTTCAAGTGTTATTGGTACATGAAATAATGTTAATTCCTAAATGGTTAGGTTAGTTTAGAAATGATATTTTAAATAAATGAATTTATAAATGATTATGTTTATGCGGTGATAAGGTAAAGTAATATCTAATACTTACATTTCTAATATAGGTGTTGACTTAAATGGGTTTTTAACTAAATGTTGGTGACTTATAACTATCAAATGGGATAAATAAAGTTATATATGTACTTGAATATTTTGTAATTCAATTCTTAATACAAAAATGAAGTTATGAGTACTGTTTATAAACCACTGTTATATACATATCACAATTACTTTTATATATAATTACACTAAACTAATGTCGTCCTTTCAGGTGTGATGATGGAGCACTGTTCTTTGTAGACTATTTTCATAACATAGTTCATTTAGACAAAGACTTATATGCTCTCCTTCCTGGATAGTGTTTATATATAAAGTTGCCTACTAATCTATGTCGGTTCACATCTAACACTTCGATGTAAATATGGCTTATATATGTGTTAGCGATGTAGACATACTACTTATGCGTCTGTTTGTTTCACTCCTAATGGCAATGTTACTCTTACACAGTTTAAACGCTTGGCGATGATAACGCACTTACAGTGTAACTTTTTCACCACATACGGCACTGATCTAAATAGCAATTACAGTGTCACTGTTTCTGGTGATCTCTGGTCGATCTCTTCCTGTACTTCAGGTATTTCAATGTTTGACGGTCGACTCAAAGTGTCTGCCAAAGAGTTCAAACTCCCCTTCAAATGCTGGATGGTAAAGGCATAGTTCTGCAGTATCAAGGCCCATCTGTAGACCCTATTGTTCTGGGGAATGCCAGACTGCATAACAGAAAGCGGAGAATTGTCGGTTTCGATCACAAACTGTGCTCCTGCCAGAAACCTATGAAGTTTTCTAACACAATAGATTAAGCTAAGGCCCTCCAATTCAGATGCTGAATATCTCGATTCAGCTGGGCTGATCTTACTGCTTACGTACATTACTGGGTGGAACTTCCCTTCGTAAAACTGGCCTAGGACTCCCGATATGGAAATAGCACTTGCGTCTGTACGTAAAAAATAGGTAAGATTTTGGTTAGGCAAACGCAGAATAGGTGGAACGCTGAATAAATACTTCAATTTTGATAGAGCACTAATTAACCGTGCATCTTGGACATTCAATTTTGCCGAAGCTTTCAAAATATTGGAAAAAACACTGGTGATTTCCGCCAGATTGGGAATAAATTTACTATAATAATTAACAAGACCAAGTAGACTTCGGACCTGTTTCTTGGTCGTAGGCATAGTCAAATTGAGAATATTGATCACAATTTTTCCATCTGTTCTGAGTTGGCCCCTGCAGATGGTATGGCCTAGGAAGTCAATTTCTTCCATGCCCAACTCTACTTTAGTTGGTTTGACTGTAAGACCGAATAATCGCAACCTATCGAAGACATGTCGCAGTTTCTGTAGGTGTGATGTCCAGTCTACAGTATGGATACATATGTCATCTATGTATGTAGAAGTATTTGTTACCCCGTGGAGAAGATCCCTAGTTAGACGGACAAAAGTCGCTGGAGCATTACGAAGGCCAAAAGGAAGAAAGCGCCACTCATAGAGACCTAAAGGTGTGGAAAAAGCTGTTAAAGGAATTTAATTTTCTTGCATCGGGACCTGCCAATATCCTTTCGTGAGGTCGAGTTTGGAAAAGATGCGAGATGTAGACATATCAAGGATCAAATCCTCGCATGCTGGGATTGGCTCAGCATCAATTTTGGTCACTCTGTTTAAACGTCGATAATCGACGCAGAGTCGAATTGTTGAGTCCTTTTTGGCGACAAGGACGATAGGGAAAGAATATTCTGACTGAGATTTCTGAATTATTCCACTCGACTCAAGAGATAGTAATTCTTTGTCGAGATTTACCCTATAATTTAGTGGGATGGAATAAGGTCGACACTTGATTGGGGTGTTATCAGTCAGAATAATGGAGTGCTCTATTCTGTCTGTCTTTCCTGGGATGTCGGAGAAAATGTCTTTGTACTCCGTCACTAATTCTATCATCTGTCGTCGTTGCTCGTCTGTAAGTTTGGTTTCTATCCGTATGCTTGTCGATAGTCCCAGTCCTGTCTACTGTAGGGACTGGTAATTCGATTCCGTCGTCATCTGTCTCGTTCAGTATTGTTGTTGTACTAGCTGTGTGTGCTGTTACCTGGCTAAGTGTGTTTGCGATGTCGTTGTGCTGTGTCGCCCTACCTAGTGTAGTTGTGTTGTGTACGTCTGTCGTCCGATTAATTGGTGTGGGTGCATCTTGTTCGTCTGTCGGTAGTTCTTGTCGTGAAAAGTATGGTTTAAGCATGTTGATATGAAATATCTTTAATTTTCCCTTTATCGATATTTCATAATCGACATCTGATATTTTCCGTTCAACGTTGAATGGCTCATGCCATGATGTTAGTAACAAATTACGTTTATCTGGTAGTAAAAGCAGAACCTTCTGATTAGGTTCAAGGTGTATTGTTTTAGCGCCCTTATTTGCATAGTCGCGGTACATCTGATTTGGCTATTACACACGCTTTCATTATTCTATCGCGTGTCTCTGTTACCATCTCATACGGTGTTACTGATGTTGGGTTTTCTGGTAAGCTGGTGATTAGCTGATGGTAAATTGTTAGGGGTCCACGAGGGTTCGCCCCATATACTAATTCAAAAGGTGAGAAACCCGTACTCGAGTGCGGAATTTCTCGATGGGCAAATAGCACTGCTGGCAATAGCGTGTCCCAATCAGATGGGTTTTCTGCTGTTACTTTTGCCAGCATGTGTTTGAGATCCTCGTTAATTTTTTCTATGATCCCGTTGCTCATTGGGTGGTACGGGGTACATAAATGCTGTTCTATTCCTAACAATTTTGTTAAGGCTTGCGTAGCAGCCGAAATAAACTGCGTTCCACGATCTGATAGAATCGTTCGCGGAAAGCCAAAACGACAAAATAAATGCAAAAATACATTTGCCACATCTTTGGAGGTGATGTATTTTAGTGGAATAGCTTCGATCCACCTGGTACATAGATCCACGAGAGTAAGTATAAATCGGTTTCCTTTGCTCGACACCTGATTTAGGGGTCCAACAATATCGACCGCTACACACTCAAATGGTCTCGATGCTAATAATGACCGGTGAACTTCGGCCGTCACATGCTTTCCCTTTCTTACAAGAAGTTGACAAATAGTACATGAACGACAGAAAAATATTTTATATCAGTACAGAATTTAGGCCAGTAGAAGTGTGACAAAATTCTGGCTCTGGTTTTGTCATAGGCCAAATGTCCAGCAAACGGTGACTCATGTGCGATCTTTAGCACATTTTGTCGGTATGTTACAGGTAACACCGTTTGCTGAATTTCATGGTTATTATTTGTGTAATAACGCATGAGAATTCCGTTGTGTATTCTAAAATACCAAGATGCATTTTTAGTCACTTTCGCTCGCTCACCTAACAATTTAAAATAAGGTGCGATAGT
Source organism: Cepaea nemoralis (assembly GCA_014155875.1). NCBI lineage: Eukaryota > Metazoa > Mollusca > Gastropoda > Stylommatophora > Helicidae > Cepaea > Cepaea nemoralis. Next base: position 18,648 of record JACEFZ010016758.1, read on the forward strand.
TTGATCGGTGCGTTGTGCCTCGATAAATTCTTGTCCAGTAGTGTTGTTATTGGCACCGCTGGGTGTTAACAGCTGTAACATCTCATTTTGTAGGTCAGTATAGTGTGTTTGAATATCTGACCTTGTTACAGCATTAGCCATGTTTGTTTGTTTCCAGGCTAATATGTCGTCGTCAGTACATTGCTTCAATGAAGCTAAACATCCTAAAATCAGATCCGTGCAGGGATCTTGCAGGATTGCGCAAGTAAATGTGCCGGTAAGGAACGGGGTATTAATATGCGCTTTTGCCAGTGGGTATTTCTCGATGGTTCCAGAGAAAGTACGGCATTTGACAAATTCACCCGTGTAATCTTCTGGTCTAACTAGCTCTTTTCTTAAACCAAGTAAAGTGCTGCCGCTATCCAGTAAACAATGGCATGGTTGATTATTGACTAGTGCATCGTAGAACTTCAGATTACCTCTGGAGGCACTAGCTGCATTAGCATCTTCGTTGGAGCATGGTATAACATAACCACATTTCAATTTCCCATCCGCATGAAACTGGTGACATGTCTCACATCTCTTAAAGTATAATATATCAGTAACTACTGCCACACTTTCACATTCACTCTCTGGTAATACATTTTCAAGTTCGGAGTCAATTACACTATCATCGTCAGATGACGTATCGATGAGCACAGCATTATTTGCCTTCATTCGTTGCCTACCAAGGCACTTGGAACTATAATGGCCATAGCTAGAACAAAAGTAAGATTTAACAGCACGTTTAAATGAATTTCGTCTACTTTCTTGCTTCTTTATTATGGTTTCTAAGTATGAGGGATATGCCGGGTTTTTGTCGCATATAGAGTAGCTAGGATGAAATAATTTACAATATCCACACTGTGGTGGCTTCTGGTAAGGCTTGTCTTTCTTATGATACTCTTTCTGATTATAAGATCTACTAGGTACGTTCTTAACAAAAGCAGTGATCTCTGTATCATGTGTGGTGGTCTTAAATATGTCACGATTAGAAGAAAAATATGCTGACCCCCGTTTTTCTAGTTGCTCAATGGATTCGATATCTGCTTGTTGGAGAAACTTCGCAAAAGGGGTCGGGACTGTGGATATCACCTTATCCATTACCATGAGATCTTGTAATTTATCAAAGTTTTTGCCCACTTTCGCTGCTTTAATCCATTTATTAAATGTACTTTGAACGTTTGAGATGTAATCCAGAAAGGTTTCAGTTGGCTTTGGTTTTATATGGGAAAACTGAATCTGATACCCAGTGGCATCCAGAAGAAAATGCTGCATACTCCTATCGTGGATGTACTGATAATTACTCCTTAGTTCTGTAGGTATTGATTCTATAACCTTTAATGGCTCCCCACTGAGATTTCTCATGTAGATCATTGCCCAAATCTTCCATTGGTATTTTCTGAGTCTTAAGTTGAAACTCTATATTCTCAGTCCATGCTGAGATTGAATCGCCTACGCTATATGGTTTGATCAGGCCTTTATATTTACTAAACTTATTTTGTTCTTCCTGGCTCTTTTGTTTACTAGAGGCTATCTGGATGTTTGAATCTATCTCCATTTCTTTCATCTTTAATTTAGTTTGTGACTCTACCTCTACCTGTTTCTGTTTAGTGGCATGATCTAAATCTAGCTGTTTTTGTTTGGTGGCATCATCTAACTCTAGCTGTTTTTGTTTGTTGGCATGATCTAAATCTAGCTGTTTTTGTTTAGTGGCTTTTTCTACTTGTTTCATCTCTTTTTGATGTTGCCTTTCTAATGCTCTTTCGTCTCTCTCTAGAGCAGCTTTTCTCTCTGTTTGTTCTCTCTGTAGAGCAGTTTTTCTCTCTGTTTCTTCCTTGTATCTTTGATCTGCCCATTTCTCTAATTTCTCTCCAGTATGGCCTAGTTCTTTGCCCGCCTGGATGCAATCATTTAATGATGCCATTTTGTGGTTTTATGTTATTTCACAATGATATCACAGTAGTTTTACACAATGGTTTGTAGTTATGTGTTAGTTCGTTACATTCTCACTGAAAATAAAGATGCATGGTTAACATAGTGAATATCAAAATAATTCAAAAATATACTCATCTAATTTGTCGGAAAATACGGCCTTTGGGATGTTCCACCGCTGTCTTCCGGACACAAAAATGATCGACTTGACAACAGAACGGATGCTTCTGTTTAGTAGAGCATCAATACTTTAGAAACATGCATATGATATAAATACATGTTCATATTTCATGCGGCTGATGAATCATAAATGTGATCTAGATAATGATAAATGATGTTAATGAATGAATGTTATGATAGTATAAATGATCGTCAAATGTTAATGTCGTCTTGTCTTCACTTTCTATTTTGTTTGGTATAACTATGTTCTATGGCTTTGGTTCAGTAGCTAATTTACCTCCTTTGTGCAAAAAGAACCTATTTTGCACAAATAACTAAATGAATGTGATGAATGGTGACATTAATGGCTGTATCACAGAAAATGAAATGTACACGATGGTTTGCTTGACAATTTAAATACATATTTGTATACATTTTCATTACCACAAATTCATACACATTTCCTATTAATATTCGTAGAATAACACAACTTGTATATTAATCTTTCTTCATTGTGGTTCAAGCTCCACGAATGGCAACATTTTAAGTATCAAGTAGTATTGGTGTTGATCACTAACGTCCACTCGCAAAACAAAATTATTTCTGACATTGTATGGTAAATAATTCACGTTAGTTTTAGGTACTTTTAACACAAAATAATTCCCGTTAATTTTAGGTACTTTTAACACAAATAATGCCAGATGGTGCCTGTTGACGTTGGTTCAGGCACTTCTGACACCAAATGGGGTCCTGCCTGTCAGCGACTTACTTGCGACAGGTATTTCAGGACTCTCCTACTTTTGCACCACACGAAATAATAACTCGTGTCATTTGCAAAAGGATGCAATTTATTTAGAGCTGATTACAAACAAGCTCCGCGAGCGGAATACTTCATTGACAATAAACATCATAGTACGTTACACAGATGCAATGAAGAGGTGATAATGATACTATTAATCACTAAATGGAATCTAAAGCCTAACAATCACTATTGTCTATAAATTTATAGTATTCATAAGGAACACGTCTACTCTCTAGCCGTCTCAGTCGCAGTCTGAGCCACGCTTCTAGTTGCGTGTTCAAACACGGACGTTGGATCCTCCGTGCGCTGGCGAGTCTTGCGTGCGTGGTGTCCCAGCACGCTGGTCAGTTAACTAGAGTAACCTGTACTCCATGGTTACTCGTCGAGGCGAGTTTCCTAGTGTCTTGGGAAACCCTCGCTCACTTACACTCAATGCCCTCTTGGTTGACACAAGTGTGTCCTGTTGTAAAGCTATTTATAGCGCTTGTGTCTCTACTGTCTGGTGTTCTCTAATGGTCTCTGTCTTAGCTCTCTTTCTTATATTCTTAACTCTGTAAACTCTTATCCAGATCTTTGACAGATTGTGATGATGATTGTGATGATGATTGTGACGATGATTATGATGATTATTGTGATTATGATTGCGATGATGATTGCGATTATGATTGTGATGATGATTGCGAAGATGATTGCGATTATGATTATGGTGCTGAATGCGATGATGTTTGTGATGATGATTGTGATGATGATTGTGAATATGATTGCGATGATGATTGCGATGGTGACTGTGGTGATGATTGCGGTGATGTTGAATGTTACTATGATTGTTATGATGATTGCGATGATGATTGTGATGATTATTGCGATTATATGATTGTGATGATGATTGCGAAGATGATTGCGATTATGATTATGGTGCTGAATACGATGATGATTATGATGATGATTCTGATGATGATTGTGATTATCATTGTCATGATGATTGTAATGGCTATAACTGTGTTGATGATTGTGATTATGATTGTCATGACGATTGTAAAGGCTCTGATTGTGATGATGATTGTGGTGATCATGAGTGCGATGATGATTATGATGATGATTGTGATGATGATATTTTTATGATTGTGATCATAATTGTAATGATTATGATTGACATACTGATTATTATTACACAATATATAGAGACAATTGTGTGGTTTCTCAGGTTTTCATCGGTGTCAGTTCAGTGCATAGACTCCCCTTCGCTCGACACAACCAGTTTGAAGGATCGTGACCACTTCTCATTTTGCTGAAACCAATGCTTATAAACTACAATTGTAAATGATTGTTCTGCACGGAAGAATTGCCATTCTACAGACACAAAGTGCCACTCGCCATCAGCGAAAACATATATGGCATTATGGTGAGAGAGAAGTTAATAGACATGTAAAGTTAATCTGAGAGAGAGAGAGAGAGAGAGAGAGAGAGAGAGAGAGAGAGAGAGAGAGAGAGAGAGAGAGAGAGAGCAGACAGACAGACAGACAGACAGATTGCGATCGAACAAGCATGTGAGTGAGTGAGTGAGTGAGTGATTGAGTGAGTGATTGAGTGAGTAAGTGAGTGAGTGAGTGAGTGAGTGAGTGAGTGAGTGAGGCAGTGAGTGACTGAGTGACCGAGTGAATGAGGGAGTCAGAGTGTGAATGACTAAGTGAATGAGTGGATGAATGACTGAGCGTTTAAGTGAGTGAAAAGAAATAAGTAGTAAAACATGAAACGAATCAATACAGAAAAGAAAGAAAGTATGGAAGCGACATAAGCGAAAAACAGAATCATCAAAGAAAACGGCAGGCAAAACAAACTGAAGATAATAAGCAGTGATGTCACCAAATGTGCATGAAGATTACAGAGAAAATAAGGAAAATCTAAACGACTAAAGTAAGTTATAGAGCTGGCATAACCAGTGAAAGAAAGTCAGAAAAAAAAAAACGTTTGTCACCCTCATTTAGCCATTCCGGATCCAGCCATGAGAGACAGAAAATAGCTCAAGAGTTTCAGAAAACAAGAAACAACAACGATCGACTTGTGCATAGAGATGTGTGGTGTCATCAGCTCAGATAAGATGTCCGTAGTATGGTGCTCTCGGGGCAATTGGGTGGTTAATGTTAACGTCTCAGACTTCACAATAAACGACAGAGATGTTAACAGAGAGAGTAGACTGAGATAACAGCGAATCACCTTCAATAGAAGCTTGTCGTTCAGTGTTCATGTTGAAGGTGTTGCCCTGATATCTAAGAAAGGGCTTGGTGCAATGAAGACACGGCAGCGATAGACACGGAGTAAACAATATTGTTCATACTCTATCAACATCTAATCCTCTCTGTAATTAAGTAAACATGGGCTACTCCAGTATAAATCGCTGATTGGCTGGTAAAGAATTTTACCTTCTGCTCGAAGAAAACGAACCATACCACACATTTCACAGCTAGCGGGAAAGACAATAACAGTGTTCATGTTTATTCGTTCGCGATTCGTGAACCACTGAACAAATTCGACTGTAGGTTGATGTGTAGTGAGCTAAAAGACTACTGAATGATGCAAGCAATGAATGGTGTCGCTATGGCAACTGGTTTAATTTTACCATCCAGTCGGCGGTTGATTTTGGAATAGCCCTAGAGGATTGGTACTGTTCACAGTGTAAAAGCGTCAGCTGGCGAAACTAAAGTGCATACTGAATGAAGCTATGCAGATAATCCTGGATTGCACAAAGGATATGCAGGCATTGTGTGTGAGTTAAATCCTAGCTTTGCCAACGATTACTTACAGACTGTAGGTGCAGCGGGTTAGATCATATCTCCGAGTGGCCGTGGACAATGGAATACATCCTGCATGAAGTCCTGGACACAGTTAAGGGTCACAGGGTGATCAGGGGGAGACCAGGTTTGTCTCAGGCAGTGGATTCAGTCAGAGAAGGGGGTATGCTTCACAGTATTGGGAGAGAAGATGAGTGGATGGGATTACTTAGGAAATGTCAGACATCTGCGGAGATCACAAACACCCTCGACCGGGAGTCAGGGAATTGGCCTGCAGGCTGCGCTAAATGGACATCATCATCTCCATCATGTGCCATGCCGATAAGCGTAGGCCGTCAAGTTTTGCCCTCTCGCGCGATCACCAGTGTCGTGGATCAGCTCAGTGTTCTTGACTAGATCGTCCCATATGGTCAAGACATCCAGCTATTTACTTCTCTGCTTTGCCCTTGTTCCCTTCCCGTCAATCTTGCCAGTTGTCACTAAGGTTTCCAATTTATTTCTTCTCATAATGTGTTTAAAGAGCTGTGACTATCTAAGTCTATTCTCTCTAATTATTTACCGGTTTGTATTTGTTTCTTGTAAGATTTGGTTTGGCTGTCCTCCCTGGACGAGGGGTTAGCAGCTTTCTTCGTAATCACGAATACTCTCGTGGTTGACGTTAGCGCACGAGAATTTGAAGCGGTTCTAGTCGCGCCAGTGACTTATGAGAGTATGGAGCCGGTCTCTCAGAAAGTCGTGGCGTGCTGATGAGCGTAATCTAGCCTAGGAATCAACATACAGCTGAAAGATGCTGATGTTGACCGCAATATCCTGAAACAGGATGGAAACGTGGGGAAAAAAGGACTTGGTTTGGATGTAAAGCAGTTATTTCACGACAATTGTCACAAAGGTGATGTAATCATCTACACGGGTCGTTCTCTATTGACAAGACGTGCCTGGTGCACGATGAGGTAGATTTCACCAGATCCCTTTGGGACCATGTCAATAGTATGAAAGAATCTCATGGTCTGGATAGAACATTGCAACAGGGTGTGTGACTAGAGGATATGGAGACAATCTGTAATGTGAGGACAGATCACACGGACACATAATAAGGCTGTAACTGGTACCATTGGTATTGTAATTCTTCAATGATTGTTGAAGATAAGGGCTGAACACGTATGTGAATGTCGCGGATGCTGTGATGTCGGTTGCTGACTCAGCTTATCGAGTCCGTGTCTGGACTAAACTGACATCAGAGGAGAGCTAATCGGTCGACCAGAATCAAACCGCAAGTATTAAAACACCGAGTTGTCGTTGCTTATAGTGATTGTCACTTACGAGGTTCAATGAACGCGCGACCTATTTTAAGTGCAATTCACCCCCGCCACATTTCTCTTCAGGTGCAGTTTAAGGATTAGACATGCTGTTTCACATATGTGTATCTCTCTCTCTCTCTCTCTCTCTCTCTCTCTCTCTCTCTCTCTCTCTGGCTCTCTCTCTCTCTCTCTCTCTCTCTCTCTCTCATTATATATATATATATATATATATATATATATATATATATATATATATATATATATATATATATATATATATATATATATATCAGGGCTGCGACCGATTAATTTACATTTAATAGTCAACTTTTGAAAAATTAACGATTAATTAATTGTTAATTTCGATTAAAGCAAAACAATTATAGTCATATAACTCACATTATAGCCGTATTTGTCAAAAATCGAAATAACACTGGATTGTCTTGTTCATATGTCATCTAATAACCAACTATGGAAACAGACGAGTATGTTGACAGTATTTGTTTCAAGTGACGAGCGCGTCTTATTAACAATATAACCAGCAGAGCTGAACAATCATTCACATTGAACTGAGGTAGCTGATATGCACAGAATGATCTTTGCAAGGAATGCCAATTTTGGATATCGATGTTCAGTAAGTTTCCACCATTGTAAAGGGTCAACCGATTCAGCAACTTTCTTCTCCATTTCAGACTCAATTAGCTTAATACTCTCTTCATTTGGTTCACATATAGTTTCATTGTCAATGTCAGTATCATTCGTTGCAGCAGTCTCCATCTGCTCATCATGAACATTAACTGCTATTTGTTGTTCAATACGTGACCAAGTTCGTTCTTTTGCATCTTTTGACAAACACTTCAGGTATTTATAGAGTCGATCAAGTGCTGTTGCAATCTGTCATATTAGCTACACGTTCACTGAAGTCATTAATACATGCTGCCTTAAATTTAGCGATTTAGCCCGGATCTTCATCGTGTACAGTCATATGCTTTGTCAACGATGATAGCAGTGGCAATACACAGCTACATGAAACAAAATCTTGACCGCCAAGCAGGACCGTGGTCTGACAGAATAAGTCCAAAACTTTGACATATTTCGAAATCTTCTCCCAGTCTGAACCTGAAAGTTTTGGACCGTTGTATTGCTTCTTTCTATTGGTGGAGAAAGGCAGAACCAGGCAGCACAAGTTAACGGTCAAGACTTTCCAGTATAACAGTACAGGGCAAGATGTGGTGAGTAAAATAAGACGTGACAAGCGCAGAAAGCTTCAAGGCAGGAAAAAAAGCTGGGAGCAGCCACCGTTGGTGGAATCTTGAGGTGGAGTAGGCGTGGTTGGATAAACGTGGTGCTGTAAGAAGATGGCAAAATGCCAAGAAGAACAGAGCTGGCCATCCCAGTCCCTGCGTGCACTTAGAAAGAGAGATGCACACAAAAGTAAGCTATTTCAAAAAAAAAAAAACTGGTCAAGGTGGTTAACAGTGAAAAATGGGCAGAGGTGTGTCAAAGGGTAAGCACAGACAAGTCACTGAAATTGTTCTGGCGACTACATACAAGCATGAGCGGTGTAGTCAAGAATAAGAGCATTTCTGACTTCCAAGGTGCTGACCTCATCTGGCAGAGGACTGACGAGGACAAGGGCAAAGCCCTCTTTGAACGCTATCTAGAGCAGAGCAACCAGACAGACATGAGAGGCTGAAATCTTGCCAAGGAGGTCACGTCAGACATGTGCAAGCCCCAGAACACTTCGGATGAAGACACAGTGACAGTGAAAGAAATCAAGGCTGTGCTTCGACGATCAAAAACCAGCGCTCCAGGGCCATATGGCATAAGATACAACGACATCAATAGGTGT
>JACEFZ010016758.1:35000-37500 GCA_014155875.1 Cepaea nemoralis
ATTTTGCCATAATCTTCCACAGTCCTTCTCTGCTGACTGTATCAAAAGCCTTGGTAAGGTCAATGAAAGTGGAGAACATTTCGCAGTTCTGTTCCTGACATTTCTCTTGCAGCTGCCTTGCAGCGAAAATCATGTCAACAGTTCCACGTTCTTTTCTGAAGCCACATTGACTCTCAGGAAGAAGACCTTGATCGAGATGGGCTGTGAGGCGATTGAGAAGAATTCTGGCGAGTATCTTCCCTGCAATTGAAAGCAAGGAGATGCCTCGGTGGTTGTCACAGGATTGGCGGTTTCCTTTACGTTTGTAAAGGTGGACTATTGACGCGTCCTTAAAATCTTGTGGCATGGTCTCGTTCATCCATATGTTTGTGAAGACTCGGTGAAGCTGCTCTGTTAGGACCGGCCCACCTGCCTTGTATATCTCTGCTGGGATGGAGTCAGGACCAGGTGCCTTGCCGCTGGAGAGTTGCTGGATGGCTTTGTTTATTTCCACTATGGTTGGCAGGTCATCAAGAGTCTCATTGGTGGGAACTTGAGGAAGGCAATTGATGGTTTCATCATCGAAGAAGGAAGTTGCATTTAAGATTTTGCTGAAATGCTCTGCCCAGCGTTGGAGGATTTCTTTCTTATCGGTGACCAATGTTCCCCCGTCTGCACTGAGGAGGGGAACTATGCCTGGTGATGAAGGACCATAGACCGCTTTCAGTGAGTCGTAGAAGTTTTTCATATCGTGTCTGTCAGCAAAGCCCTGAATTTCATCAGCTTTGCTGCTCAGCCAGGAGTCCCGCATGTGCCGAAGTTTCTGCTGCACTACTCTCTGAATGTTCTTGAAAGCATCTTTTTTTGATGTTGACTTTGGGTCATTCAAATGTGCCTTGAGGAGAAGATGTTTCTCGGCCAGCAATTGGTTGATGTCTTCGGAATTTTCATCAAACCAGTCTTTATGCTTTCGGGGGGCTGGACCCAGGATTTCCATAGCAGTGTTGTAAATCGTGTCCTTTAGGGCTCTCCATTCTGTTTCTGTATCCTGTTTTGCTTCAGCATTGGGCTTGAGGCGGTCTTCCAGCATATTTTCAAACGACTGCTGCATTTTCTTGCTGTTTAGGCGGGTGACATTTAGCTTTGTTTGCATTTTTGCCCCTTGAGGACGCCGTGGTGGCCTGATGTGGATGTTCATTTTCGAGACAATGAGACGATGGTCTGTCCAACATTCGGCACCACACATGGATTTTGTCACTCGAACGTCTTGTCTGTCACTCCTCCTGACGATTACATAGTCAATGAGGTGCCAGTGTTTCGAGCGAGGGTGCATCCACGATGTCCTATTTCTCATGGGGAGACGGAAAATTGTGTTCGTAATCAGGAGATCATGTTCGGCACATGTCTGAAGGAGGCGGAGTCCATTGGTGTTACAATTTCCGACTCCATGCTTTCCAATAATGCCACTCCAAGAGGTGGTGTCCGTGCCTACTCTGGCATTGAAATCCCCAAGGAGTATAAGTTTGTCTCCTTTGGGAACAGATGTTAATACATTGTGCAGGTCCTCATAGAACTTATTCTTGACATCATCTTCGTTGGTCATAGTTGGTGCGTAGACACTCACAATGGTTGCGTGCTTCCTTCCATTCAGCAGAGGCAACTTCATGGTCATGAGCCTGTCGTTTACAGCCTTTGGAAATCCAGCTAATTTGCCGACCAGGGCCGACTTAATGGCAAATCCCACACCGGATTGGCGTCTTTCCTCGCTTTTCCTTCCACTCCAGAAAAATGTGTAGCCGGCACCTATTTCACAGATTTGGCCTTCTTCTGCAAGTCGTGTCTCGCTCAAGGCTGCAATGTCGATGTTGTACCTGCCCAGCTCTCTCCCAATCAGTGCTGTTCGTCTCTCTGGACCCGACGCGCCGTCTCTGTCAAGTAGGGTGCGTACATTCCAAGTTCCAATTGTTAAGGGAATATGGTTTACTCTTTTAGCTTTGCTTGTTTTATCTTTCTTTGTATGTCGACCGCAGTTTAGGGTACCCACCAACCGCGGCTAGCTGGTTAGGTAGTGATGAAGCAGACAATGTTTAGGGCACCTTTTCTAGCCCCTTCCTCATGCTATGGAGGTGAGCAGTGTGTTCCTATAGAGGGCTGCTCAGTCGCTCAGGGGGCTGCCGAATCCCACTGCTGCTCCGGTCAGTAGAAGACGACCATATGGCCTGAGCCGCCTGTGTGCAGGTCTGCGACTACGGCTGCCAGCGTACCCACGCCTGCCGCTTTGCCGCTCGCCCATCGCCACAGGGCTTGAAGGTGATATGTGACGTTGGATGAAGAATGACTTGCGCGATGACTTGGATTAAAGTGAGGAAGAGTTGCGCAATTCGTCGACCTCACTCTCTCGCCTGAGTCCATCTGAGTCCAGTGGCAAGACAAGTCGAGACGATTGGAGACGAATACAGGTGCAGTGGATGACCAGGGCGCTCTACGTGCCTTGCCGTGCTCATTACGTTCCACAACGCTT
>JACEFZ010016758.1:40000-90000 GCA_014155875.1 Cepaea nemoralis
GAAAGAACCCACAGTTTGACGACACCTCTGAACTACCCCATATAAATTCCCTCAGTCTGCCAAAAGCGAAAACCGCGCAGACAAATATCAAAAACACGGGGGTGTGTCTTGTTGAAGCGGTAATACTCTTAAAATGATGGAATGAATGCGGGGGCAATAAAATATATACGGCATATAAACAAACATTGAAATCTGCTGTACAATCTCCTGAACAAAATTTTTTTTTGTTGGGTGGACATAATTATAAGGTTATATGCTAAATCTAATCATTTTCCCTCAGTTGGTTACTGAGATATTGAATTTTATATTGAGGCAACCAAAATACACACACTATAGCAGACATGTACAACAACAGTATAGGGAGTGCTAGCATCAAGGTGGAGTGGTTACACAGCTATCTGATTCCCTTGCCGAAGCCTGGCAAAGACCACACAAAAATTCAGGGATATCGAGTTATAACCATGCAGAATACAATAGGCAAGCTGCTGAAGAAGTTAATTGCCAGGAAAATATCAAGCCAGCTAGAGAAGCATGGTGTTTTCCCACCTACTCTGGGTGGGTACCATCCAAAACGAGAAACCTGGACCAATGCAGCAGTTTTTGCCCATGATGTCTATTAAGGTTTCCACTCAAGCATTGAAACCTTTGCTGCAGCGATTGATCTTGAGGGCGCGTACAACAGAGTACCATTGGATTTGTTAATGCTTCAGCTTCTTGAACTCAAAATAAGTCCATTCCTCCTTAGTTGGATCGCTGCAGCCAAAGGAAAGCAGTTTTTAGATGTGGCAGTTGGACGTCGGAACCAACAACAATATATCCTGGCCTACCACAGGGATCACCATTATCTCCGGTACTGTTCAACGCCTTCACTGTGAGAATAACCAGTGAGCAGATCACTGGACCTGGCAGGACATTGTCATATGCCGACGATGTTTTAGTGTATCGCCAGGGTAAGGATAGAGATCAGGTTGCTGTGGAACTACAATCCGAACTCAATCGCATAAGCACTTGGTGTGTTGAGGTTGGGGCAAGGGTCAACCCAACAAAGGCAACAGTGACTTGGTTCTCGATGAATAATCATATTGTCAACACTTCAACACCAACTGTAAATCGGTGTTCAGAGACGGTGGAAAGAACGCAGGCAATGAATTACCTCGGGATACGGTTTGATCGAAGCCTTGCTTATAATGAGCACATAGACCAGGTGATAACAAAGGCCAAGCGGGGGTTGGCTGCGATGCGAAAAAACTGTGAGCAGCGCCATCTATGTCTTCTATACGAAGGGCTGGTCATGTCTGTTCTTGAGTATGCGATGGAAATCCTGACTCTCAGCCGTAAGCAGATAGAAAGGATGGAAAGGATACAGAATGAAGCTTATGCGCATTATTCTTGGATGTACAAGAGATACAGCATGCAGGGCGATGCGCTACCTTCTTGATTTTCCAACCATTGAAGATAGAATACAAGTCTGCAGAGCTCGTGCCTACCTCAGAGTTAACGCAATCGCACATCATCCACTGCATAGTGAAATTATGAAAGTGAAGGGCAGCAGGTTAAAAAGAGGACGGTCGTGGATGGGTCAAGCAGAAGACATTCTTCAACGGGTGTGTTCACTTGCAGAACTTAGAACCTGGCGAGGAGTGGGTACAAGTGCAACAGATTTCTGCACATCCTGTTCAGTTTGCATCCAACTAGACAGAAAATGCAGACAAGAAAACCCGGCAGCTGTGGAGGCGGAAGTACAAGCGTTGATTTTTGAGAATTCGCTAGATGGTGATGCTGTCATTTACACAGATGGGTCGGTCGTCCGACATGTGAGAAGCTCGTGGGCCTTTACGCCTCCGGCCAGAGGGAGAATTGTGAAGGAGGACTCTGGTGCTTTTGCTGAGACCACAAGTAGCCTGACTATGGAAGTCATGGCAGTAAGTAAAGCAATAACATGGCTCGAGACACAGACATTTACTAGGGCATGTTTCCTTAGCGACTAAATGAACATGCTCCAGAGGATAGAGATGGGGGGATCCGAAGAGAATGGTTGCTGCCTCTGGAGCGGTCTCGGCTGGCAAAGATTAGCTTCATCTTCGTGCCAGGGCATGCGGGAGTACAAGGGAATGAGCGGGCTGACAAGCTCACAGGTAACGCTACTGTGGAGGGCGGGCGCGCCATGGACCAGGCTGACATTCTGAATACTCTACGGGAAGTAAGACTTTTCCGAGAACCAAGTGATGACTGTGAATCTACAACCATGGCCAGACTGCAAGAACAGCAAATTAAAAGAGGGGTGGCCAAACAAGAACACTACACAGGAAGCCAAAGAAGACTGATAAACCAACACAGAACTGGTGTCGTTAGCTGCTACACGCTGCGGGATTTGCTGCGGAGGGGATCCGAGCACTTATGGACCGAATGGTTCGATGTGCAATGAGGATGATCTGTCGACTAACTAACTTTCTAACTAACTAACGACTGCATCCAACCATGATCCATGATCTGTCGACTAACTAACTACCTAACTAATTACTTCTTTTCATCTGACATGTAGACAGTTAATGCTTCTCTGACCTGTAGAAGACTTTGTAGTATAACAATCATACTGTTTCATCTTGTTGGTACATCTTGCTGCAGCTTACACAATGGTGACTCAGTATAATTTTGCAACTCGGTTGCGTTTGCAGCACTATGTTTAAAATATCCGACAATTTTTCGACATCCGGTTCATTTGTATAAGTGATGGGAGAAAAGTTTTCGATTAATTGTTAAAAAACATTAATCGTTAAAAAAAAATTAACGATTAATCGATTGATTAATCGTTGACTTCCGCAGCCCTAATATGTATATTATATATAGCGGGGAAGCGTGGGAATTTATTATTCGCCATTTCACCGGATCATCAGAATTGTGGATCAGCTCAATGTTCTTGTCTCGACCATGCCAAGTGGTCAAGCTATCCAGGTATTTACTTCTCTGTCTTCCCCTTGTTCTCTTCCCCCTCGATATTGCCATTTGTCACTAAGTTATATTTTTTTTTCTTCTCATAAAATGTCCAAACAATTTTGACTGTCTACGTATAATTTCATTAATCAGTTTACGATTTTCATTTATTTCTTGTAGGATTTGTCCAAGGTATTATTTGAAGTCTCCTCAGAAATCACATTTCCACAGCTATAAGATGTTTTTTTTTAGCTTATCTGCTCATTAACAACGCTTCACATCCATACAAAAGTACGGGTTCTATGTAGCATCTCAACACACTTTTTCTCGTAGCAATCGACATCTTTTTATTGGTCAGTATGCTTTTCATCTTGCAAAAGGCTGCCTTCGCGATGGCGCTTGTTGTTTTAATCTCTTCAAGGCATCTCCCATGAGATGTTATGACTGGTCAGAGATAATTGTACTGATTCACATGTTTAAGAATATTCCTATTTACTTGTATATTACATTGTGGTATTTCGTTCTTCCTAGTGACGACCATAATCTGTGTCTTCTTACAATTTAATTCTAACCCTAGTTGTTCACTGTGTGCATCTATTAAATGTTGCAGATCTTGCTCATTGCCTGCAATCAATATTGTCTCATCTCATCTCATCATGTTCCTCTTGTACCTTGCGGTGTCGAGGTGAAGTATAAACTTCGTGAGAGTGCCCGGTTATGGGCTTCGTATATCGACATTCCCATGGATTCTGTTATTCCCTCCGTCCAACGTTTACGTGGTCGACCTCTTCCACTGATTCCATCTGGTCTGTACATCATTGCTTGTTGTGGCATGCTGTTGACTGGTAACCTACTTGCATGGCCAAACCATTTGACTTGCTGCTTTCTAATAAAATCTAGTGCTGCTTTAACCCCCACTTTAGTCCTGATTTCTTCATTTCTGATCTTATCTCTTCTTGATACGTTGAGTATTCTTCTCAGGAACCTCATTTCTGTTGTTGTGATTTTTCTTTTCTCTTTTTCTGTCATTGTCCAGGTTTGGCATTGGTAGCACAGAGTTGGTAGGAAGATTGTGTTGTAAAGTGCTTTCTTAGTAGTTATTGATACATGTTTGTTCTTTAGTATTGGTGCCATTTGTCCAATGAGTTGATTTGCCTTATTGCACCTATTTTCGATCTCGTCTTCTCATCTGCCATTTGATGATACTATACTTCCTAGGTACTTGAAACTCTTTACTTGTTTCAAGGGATGTTCGTTTAGGTGAATTGTTGTTGTTTGTTCTTCTTTAGTTATACTCATTACCTCTGTTTTGCTTGAGCTAATTTTCATGTTATGTTCCCTACACATTTCGTTTAGACTATTCATGTGGTCTTGTAATTCAGCTTCTGATTTTGCTATTAGTGCTTGGTCGTCCGCAAACAGGATTTCTCTAATGGTTAGATTTGCAGATGGTTCTTCTTCTGTGTTCTCGTCATGCAGTATTCTTGCTGTCTCTGCTTGGCTGGTTTCTTTACATACGTTGTCTATATATGTTATGAACAAGAGAGGGGACAGGACACAACCTAGTCGTACTCCAGATCTTATCAATACTGTATTATCCACATATCTAATGTTATTGACGTTATGTCCCTAAGTGGTTTTTGCTCTTATATCTTCTAAATTTCTAAAATTATTTTTCACTGTATAGGGAAAAGAGGCATCTGGAATCATTACACATCCCTTTCCCACACGTCTCTTAATAGGCTGATATTGACCTACTTCATTATCAATCTTTATGGCAGCTTATTGTTTCCAAATATATGTTTTTACAAGTTTACGATCTATCCCAGCAATTTGTAGGTCTTCGAGCATCTTTATAGTGCTCACATTCTTAATTTATGAAAAGCCTGTGAGTAGTCAATGAAGCAAAGCTGTAGGTCTTTATTTCTATAGAACGAGCTGTTAATGTTCTCAGGAAAGTCACAGCATTTACTGTAGCCTTACCTTCTACGAATTCACATTGTTCGTCCCCAATTTGGTGTTGTATATGAGGCAGAAACCAGAGTGAATAAATAACAAGAGAAACAATGCGGTCTAACATGTTTCTAAACAATTGTATGCATATCCTTTACAGGACATTGTTGTCAACATCAGCATCTTTCACCTGATTGTTGATTTCTTGGCAAGATTACGCTCAGTAGTTTGCCATTACTTTCTGAGCGGCCGGCTCATATACCCCGTAAGTTACCGATGCGACTCGAACCACTGCTGATTCTCACCGTCATCACGTTACCTACGACAGTATACGAGATTACGGAGAAAAGTCGCCAACCTCTAGGCCAGGCAGCGTACGATAATATCCTATGACTCCCCTGACAAAGCAACTGGATGATCTGGACTTTGCTTCTGGCATTGCCTTCCTGTCTCACACACGAAATCAGGTGTAGGATAAACTAACAATACTAGATGAGATGTCACAACACCTAGGTTTAAACATTCATAGAATAAACACTTTGATAATAAGAATAGATCAGGCAAAAGATAACTTGATCTCCCGTGGGGAAACCTAACTTCAAGAGTCAGAATCATACAACCATTTAAGTAACAGTGCAGCCAAAGTGGTGGAACAACTTCGCAAAAAAAAATGACGGAATAAAATGGTTTGACAAAATCACAAATGTTGAGCTCATGGAGTAAACAAATAGCAATAAACCAAGAGGTGAAGAAAAGATACAGGCACCGGATAGGGCATACAGTGAGAAAACCTCAGAATAGAATAACTAGAAAATTTCTTAGTCTAACATCCACAGGGCAAAAGAAATCGAGGAACACCTAAAACCTAACGAAGAGGAGAAGCAGAAACAGAAATGAATAATATGGGGAGGACATAGACAGCTGCATGGAAAGGCTAGGGATTAGGGGATGTGTAGAGGAGGGGATGTGAGTTGCTTGAGGGCATAGACAGCTGCATGGAAAGGCTAGGGATTATGGGATGTGTAGAGGAGGGGGTGTGAGTTGCTTGAGGACATAGACAGCTGCATGGAAAGGCTAGGGATTATGGGGTGTGTAGAGGAGGGGGTGTGAGTTGCTTGAGGACATAGACAGCTGCATGGAAAGGCTAGGGATTATGGGGTGTGTAGAGGAGGGGGTGTGAGTTGCTTGAGGACATAGACAGCTGCATGGAAAGGCTAGGGATTATGGGGTGTGTAGAGGAGGGGGTGTGAGTTGCTTGAGGACATAGACAGCTGCATGGAAAGGCTAGGGATTATGGGGTGTGTAGAGGAGGGGGTGTGAGTTGCTTGAGGACATAGACAGCTGCATGGAAAGGCTAGGGATTATGGAATGTGTAGAGGAGGGGGTGTGAGTTGCTTGAGGACATAGACAGCTGCATGGAAAGGCTAGGGATTATGGGATGTGTAGAGGAGGGGGTGTGAGTTGCTTGAGGACATAGACAGCTGCATGGAAAGGCTAGGGATTATGGGGTGTGGTAGAGGAGGGGGTGTTGAGTTTGCTTGAGGACATAGACAGCTGCATGGAAAGGCTAGGGATTATGGGGTGTGTAGAGGAGGGGGTGTGAGTTGCTTGAGGACATAGACAGCTGCATGGAAAGGCTAGGGATTATGGAATGTGTAGAGGAGGGGGTGTGAGTTGCCTTGAGGACATAGACAGCTGCATGGAAAGGCTAGGGATTATGGGATGTGTAGAGGAGGGGGTGTGAGTTGCTTGAGGACATAGACAGCTGCATGGAAAGGCTAGGGATTATGGGGTGTGTAGAGGAGGGGGTGTGAGTTGCTTGAGGACATAGACAGCTGCATGGAAAGGCTAGGGATTATGGGGTGTGTAGAGGAGGGGGTGTGAGTTGCTTGAGGACATAGACAGCTGCATGGAAAGGCTAGGGATTATGGATGTGTAGAGGAGGGGGTGTGAGTTGCTTGAGGACATAGACAGCTGCATGGAAAGGCTAGGGATTATGGGATGTGTAGAGGAGGGGGTGTGAGTTGCTTGAGGACATAGACAGCTGCATGGAAAGGCTAGGGATTATGGGATGTGTAGAGGAGGGGGTGTGAGTTGCTTGAGGACATAGACAGCTGCATGGAAAGGCTAGGGATTATGGGATGTGTAGAGGAGGGGGTGTGAGTTGCTTGAGGGCCTATACGCCCATGGAATATATAGCACACAAGAAAAACAAGAATAAGAACAAGAACAAAAAGAAAATGAAAAGAAGCTAGTTTGGAAGAAGCTTCAGTTCAGTATCATAACGGTCTTGCTTATTCCTAATCTTTTATTCTCGGTTTGTTTAATTTCTTTATTGTTGTTATTTCTTTAATTATTTACTTCTCAATGAAGAAACCGGCAAAATATAAATAAAAGTTAATGGAGAAAACAGGAATTATAGCATTTATAATGCACGCCAAAAAAAAAAAAAAAAACAATGATAAGAGGCAAGCAGAGCATATGCACGATTACAGCTTTGTCTACCTTTGTTTTGGAACTTTATTCTGAGCAGCCCATGTGGAATGCATATTTATTCCCTTACTGGTGTATGTGTTTGTATTTAAATACAACTGATAAGAGATGCGTGTGTAGTGTGTGTTTATGTGCTCACGTAAGGACGCACTTTCGCAGGCCAGTATGCTAGAGTCGTCATTTAGACATTAATTGGCTCCCTAAAAATAGCCCAGGAGCAAAAATGTTACGTCTCTTCTGTCCACACAAGTTTCTTGTCTAAACTAAGTGAATTGGGGCGTGCTTAAACTGGCGATTCATTCTTTGTGAAAGCCTCTCAGACTCGACCAACTGAAATCGACTATAAATTTGTTTTTCATCAGCTCGCAGCGATTCAATAAACGGCTCACAAACCGAAGGAAATTTGGTTTCGATTTCGTTAAACTCTGGTCTGAATGGACTGGCCAGATTGGCATCCCATGGAGATTTTGGATCTTTGAATTTAAACATTTGGCTTGGATTTCGTTGCTTTAGGGCTGAAAGGCACTGATAGCCAAGGTAATGCTGTTTGCCTGGTCGGATTGCTATGTTTGCTATTAAACGAGCTCTTATTTATGTTGTATACAATCTCAAGGTGTGTCTTTTTATAAAAAGTATGGCTTCTTTGTAGTTGAGGTAGTACGGCTTGTACCTTAACCAACACAGCCATACAACACTGAATGCATTACCTATTGCAGATGATCAGTGAGTAATCAAATGGTGGAGAAATTGGATACAATTGAGATGTGGTTTTTGAGAAGAATGTTGGTAATTTTGCCGAGAGATAAATAAATAGACGGTATGGTAATGACAACAGTAAATACACAATAACATATACAAAATAGAGAACTATAATGTATAGTCTGAATTTCTACGTATATTGTTAAGTAGAATCTTGGAAACTGTTGAAATACCAGCAGACTTAAGAGAATGGCATCCGGTGAAGTTGCAAAAGTGTCAAATTTATGGAAATATAATGTTATTGTCACTTCTCGGGAAAATATTAACCAGCACCAGTTTACGTAGATTAAGGGATGTCGTTTATAGCAATACAAAATTGAACAGTCGGGCTTCCAAAGAAAGCAGATCCTGCGCTGACCAGCAAGCTTTAATAATAACATAATAAAGGAGAAAAGCATTGTACATAATTTGCAACTTTATATTGGATTGCTGGACTTTGAAAAGGCCTTTGAGACAGCTTTGATAGGGAATCGCTATGGAAACTGATGAGCCTCCGCCCCCCCCCCCCTTTTCCCCCCATCATTATCTCAATAAAGGAAAGGCGACCTCGAAATCTGTGAAACTAGACTATAATATACAACAATAGGAAAGAGACAAACAGCTTCCTTGTGTCATGTGATAAGAAGAGATGTATTGAAGAATAGACAGTCTCTGATATTCATATAGACTCCAATGCATAGATTATATATGGGACTTTGATAGTTTTTTTCTATCATGTGATGAGAACAGAGGTATTGAAGAATATATAAACTCTAATCTCCATATGCCGGTCTCTCTGGCCGAGGGGTTACAACACTTTCTCCGTAATCCCGTTTATCACGCAGAGTCTCGTAGCGGGCGAGAGCTGAAGGCGGTTCAACCCCTGCTGGTGACTTGCGGGATAACTGAGCCGGCAGCTCAGAAAGCAATGGCAAACTACTGAGCGTAATCTTGACAAGAAATCAACAGACTGCTGAAAGATGCTGCTGTTGAAAGCGATGTCCTGTAAAGGATATGCGAATTTTTAAAAAAAATCTCCATATAGACTCGAATACCTAGACTATATATGGGGCTTCAATAGGTTTCTTCTGTCATGTGATGAGAACAGAGGTATTGAAGAATATATAAACTCTAATCTCCATATGTCAGTCTCCCTGGCCCAGGAGTTAACGTCTTTCTTCGTAATCCAGTATATTGTCGTGAGTAACATAACCTGCGCGAGAATCGGTTGCGGTTCTCGCCGCTTTGGTAACTTACGAGGTATGTGAACCGGTCGCTCAGAAGGCAATGGCAAACTACTGAGCGTAATCTTGCCTAGTACACCAACAGCAGCTGAAAAATTCTGATGTTGACTGCAACGTCCTGTAAGGGATATGCAAAAATAACATCTCCATACAGACTCTAATACTTAGACTATATATAGGACTTTAATAAATGCCTTTTTTCAAAATGCCATGTGCACTTGTTTATCCAAACATGGCAGAGGCTGCACCTACCGAGCACCCGTATTAATTGTTTATAAGAAATCGTGTCGATTATCAAATCTTAATGTACAGGCAATAGCAGCGGTGATTTTCGCTTGTCTTCCGCCGATGTGCCTATAAGTAAACACTTGTCTCAGCTGACAAAAGTTGTGAACTGCTAATGTTCTCATTGTCATCATCATCATCATCATCATGATCATCATCATCATCATGAAGTACCCTGCAAACTGGCGTAGGCGTTATTGCCTCTCCACATATCTCGGTCTTTGGTGTTCCGGTCCAGCTCTGCTGCCATGCCACCCAGCATCATTTCCCTTGGTCGGCCTCTGCCTCTTTTCCTACTGATCTTTCCAGCTGTCACAACGTTCTCTAATGCTTCTCTTATCATTGCATGACCATTGTTGTATATAATTAACTAGTTTCATTAGCCTCTTTCAGGCAACCAGTGGTTCTTGGTTACTCTGACAGTCAGTCATAGGAATTCGCAACTTACGTCTCAAGAATATCATCTCTTTTTCTTCCGAGTTCTTCCCAGTTTGTTCATGTACGTTCCGTGATTCGCTGCCACACAACAAATCAGGTTCTATTTAGCATTTTAGCACTCTCTTTCTCATATTCAATGATAGTTGAGTTGAGATGAGTCAAGATCTGACATCATTGCACTAGGGGCATTCCCATAAGCGCACAGTCCTCATCTTCAACAGCAAGCATAGAGTTCCAATAATAATGGTGCCGGTTACAATCTGATTATATGTCCGTCTTGCTTAACCTCTGGAGTGACGACTGTCGACCATATCCTCTCACCACCCCTCGCTGCTGCATTCTCTCTAAACCATTTTAAGAGAAGCTGAGTCGCAAAGACAACTTATCAACAGATCGCTTACGCCAGCCGGCAGGGCACTGGATGTTTATAATGATAAATCCATCTATCCATCATGTGCCATGCCGATAAGAGTGGGCGGTTATGTTTTGCCATCTCATCTGATCACCAGAGTCGTGAATCAGCTCCGTGTTTCTGTCTCGACAATGCCACGTAGTCAAGCCATCCAGGTATTTAATTCTTGGTTTTCCCCTTGTTCCCTTCCCTTCGATCTTGCCAGTTGTCACCAAGTTCTCCAATTCATTTCTTCTCATAACATGTCCAAAATTTTGACTGTCTACGTCTAATGATAAATTTTTTATGGTTACTTTTGTCCATTATTACCCATATGTTATCAATAAAGATACCCTCAAACTGTGATACAGTAATAGACGGGGGAAATGCTTAATCAATTTAGTATATTCAAATATCTAGTGGCAATCAAAACATAAGGTGGAATTAGCGTGATAAAGACTAAAATCAGAATAGGCCAAGCAAAACCCGTTATTCAACAACTGAAAATAAAAGATGTCAACGTCATTAAATGCCAGAAATATAGTAGTAAAATGTCATATATAATTGTAATTCCTTTTGTTGTATGGCGGAGCATCATAACACGTCAATGCACAAATCATAAAAACTTGGAGACAAGTGTGATGTTAAAAAAGAAAGTTAGTTGCATATCCTGTACAGGACGTTGCAGTCAACCCCAGCATTGTTTGGCTGTTCGTGATGTCTTGGCAAGATTACGTTCTGTAGTTTGCCATTGCTTTCTGAACGAAAATGTGATGCAGTGGCTTTTTAGAAGTATGTTGTGCTTAACTTGTACTGTTAGAGTAGCAGACTGGAAAGGCAAATGAAACTTCAAATATGAGCATACGAGTAGGAGAAAGAGAAATAACGTTCGTTGGACACTTAATATACGGAGAGAGGATGTGGTAAACACGGCGATGGATAGAAAGATCATCGGTACAGGTAAGCGACAGACCGAGCGAAATGATGATGGATGAACTGTGAGGGATATTGTCAAAAGTATTGATCCAGAACGTCCTGAACCGAGATCTGTCAGGATTTATGAACGCCTACGACAGCTGTCATGGCGCGTGATAATGATGGTGATATTATCATTCGAATAACTGCATAATAAGCTTCGACTGTCTTACTTTTAAAATAAATTATTATTATTTGTATCAGCTGTTAACATGTGTTTGGTAGTTTGTCTGATATTTCACATGTTTGTGAAAGAAGACCAGATTTTGTTCCTAGTTTCACGTGTTTGTGATGGAAGGTCAGTGTTTGTTCCTGACAGTTTGAAGTATTTGCTATGGAAGGCCAGTTTCTGTGAGTAATAATTTCGAGTGTGTGTTATGGGAGACCAGTATTATTTCAACTGATATTTCCTTAATTATCCACCTTCACTGGGGGGACACTTTCTTCAGCACCACCTACAAAAAGCATTGTTTCGCAAGTATTTAGGAGTTTTTTGCCTCCTCTGTTCCAATATGTTTCGCATAGTCCCTAAATATTAATCCCGTATTTTTGTTAATTTCACTTCTCCAGTCATCAGTGGTGTATTTCCCAATTCATACTGTTCTAACACTCCAGGTGCCAATACTGAAGATGCTGCCTAGGTTAAAGGCGATAACTTGGTAATCTGTACTCTTTCCCGTCATGACTAAATACTTCTTGGAGAAGAGCTTCCTGTCCTCTAGAGTGTCTGTGTTTTCCTTATATTTAGACTTGTTAATGGATGTGTTACGTAGATAAAGTTAGTTGTTAGTCGTTAGCCGCAGTTCCAACGTCACGGTAAAGGGTCACCCCATAATGCGCCGTTTCTGTGTCAGTGAATATCACACAATATGATCCTCATTGTTCCATGTGAAAATTGCAACAGATAGCAGTCCCGATAAACCAACAGTACGCAGAGACATAAATGCATAAGGCCGCTGCCAGAATGCTAACACAACCGTCAACCACGACAATTACAGTTCATCGTCGATGGAAACGGTAGTCACTAGAAAAGTAGCAGTTTCATACACATTTCTGCATAATGCAGAACCAGCTAGCTCAGGTTAAGTGTCGGCCATGTCCTGTGGTCATTCCCTGCCGCACCGTCTCCCCAAGCCGTGATGAGAACACGAATGTTGAAATGCTACATGATTACCATACTGTTATATGCATGTAATAAGCGGACAAGCTGAGTCACATCTAACAATAGTGGAAGTATGGTTTCTGTCGAAAATTCAGAGAATATCATAGGCGGACAGGAAAGAGTCCAGCAAAAAAAAAAAAAAAACGTAAATTGATACGATAAATTAGACATAAATTAGACAAATAAGACTTCTGGACACGTCTTGAGGAATAATAAACTAGAAAACTTAGCCACACCTGGCAAAATTTATTGGAAAAAGAACAAGTGGAAAGCAGAGAGATAAATATATGGATGGTTTGACCGCACGGCATAATTGCCACAAGAACATAGACCTGGTCCAAACTCTGGTGAGTGTATAAGTGGGCGAACCATGACCGCCCACGCTTATCTTCACGAAACTTGATAATGATGGCCTCTAGAGTTAACAAAGTTCGACATTGCTTTGAAGAAAACAAACGGCAAGAGACATCAAAGGTCCGCAACTTCTCAAACATATTTGTATTCATTAATTCCCTTTGGGGTCTGAGTAAATCCTGCTGGTGTGACGACATTTCAAACAAAGAATGTTTTACTATTATTTTTTCTAGTATTCGTTTGCAACAACATCGTTCATCTGGCCATTTATTGTGTCCTTCTTGTACTTAAATGTTCACGTTCTTTCTTGCATCGTCTTCTTCTTCTTCTTCTTCTTCTTCTTCTTCTTCTTCTTCTTCTTCTTCTTCTTCTTCTTCTTCTTCTTCTTCTTCGTCTTCTTCTTCTGCTTCTTCTTCTTCTGCTGCTGCTGCTGCTACTGTTGCTGCTGCTACTGTTGCTGCTGCTCCTGCCGCCGCCGCCACCGCTGCTGCTGCTGCTCCTACTACTACAGTTTTATCCTCTTTATCGTCTTTGCTGTTTTTTTTTCTTCCTGTTCATGCATTTGTTCTTCGTCTTCTAGTTCTACCCTCCTCCTAATTCTACTTCTGAGACTGCGACCTCTTCTTTTCACCCTCTCCTATTCCTACTGGTTCTCTTCCTCCAGATCCTTTTCCTCGTCCTCTTTCCTCTTCCCCTTCTCCCAGTTCACTTCTACACTCTCCCTTCCTACCCCTTGCCTTATTTATCTTCTTCTTCTTCTTCTAATATTGCTTGCAGTTTTATTCCTCCCTCCATCCACATATTCTATTATTTAATTGTCCATTCTCAATGTGCGATATTTCTGTGCCTCTTTTTCGAGTATATTTTATTTGTCTCATTCCTTCTTCCGTCCCCTGGAGAAATCGTAAAATCGTTTGCATCATTAATAATTGAGGAAATGCCGCCTGTCCGAGTCAGAATGGCTCTACTGTTATCTGTAAGTAGTGCATATACACGCGGATCACGTCTTTGCGCAACTTTGTCTCGCATTTCTTTCGTTGCCTAATGCATTTGGCTTTCAAATTCCATTTATGTGTATAGCTTAAACATAATGCTATTATTTTTTTAACATAAACTGTTTAATGAGTTTACAGAAATCGATATAACACAAGCAAGCTTTCCCAATTGCAAACATGCAAAAAGGACACCTCTGGGTGTAAAATGCACATGGAAATATCATGGAATAACAACATTTCTGTTATAATATATTAGCCTTCTTCTTATAGGCAATGTCGTGTGTAGTTGGTGATCATGCCTGTTCACATTCTGTCTCCTGTGCTGCGAAGCATTTCTGATACCGAAAGTCCACCGTGCCATGATGTCAAACTGTCCAGCATATTTTCTCTTGGTTTCCCCCCTGCTCCTTTTCCACTCCAAGCACAAGGTTATGACAACATACTCCAACGTCCCTCTTTTCATGACACGCCCAAAGAATGTTGAATATCTTCTTTTGATTCGAGTAACCAGTTCTTTTTGTGAGTTAATTTCTTTTAAGACATCTTCCTTGCTTTTGCTGTCCGCACACCGTGTTTTCATCATTCTTCCACAAGCCGGAGCTTCCAGATAATTCGTCACTTGTCTGATAATTGTCCAAGATTCACTTCCGTGCATCAGGATTGGTTCAATGTAGCTCTTATGAAAAAAGTCGCTTAAAAGTCGACAGGGTCGACTTCATTGCACCGGGTTTTATCCCATATGGCTCGGTCTCTTCCCGTAGCACGGAAAGTGTCGCACAAAGCACGAACTCCGTAGCTTTTAGCGACGACCCACAGGAGTCTCCGAAACATTTAACTCGTAAACCGAAGCGCGCGGCCCGTAATCGAACCAACAACCTTCGGAACACGAGTCAAACGGCTTGACCACTTCGCCACAGCACACCTTTCTGTTAGCGAAGAGGAAGTTAGTTGATTATACTTTACAGGGCGTAGCAGTCAACCCCAGAATGTTTTGGCTGTTTGGGATTCTTTGGCAAGTTTATTTTCAGTAGTTTGCCATTGCTTTCCAAGAGGAAGAAGCTACACAATAAACAGCAACAGACAGTAACATAGATTGTTCGGGCAATAAGCCTTTTAGGTGTATGGTGTTAGCCCCGGAGTCCGAGTCCAATGGGCATCGATCAGTGATGTGATGAATGTCACACAGGCCGCCTTATCCGTCGAATATGTTATAGTTGTTATTGGTGGGCATGATGTTTTATATTGTTGGAGTTGTTGTTATTATTGCCTCGTCGTCGTCGTTGTTGTTGTCGTAAGTGTCGCGTCTATGGTGTTGTTGTTGTTGTTGATGTTGTTTTATGTTGTTGTTGTTGCTGTTGTTGTTGATGTTGTTGATGTTGTTGTTGTTATTGTTGTTTTATGTTGTTATTGTTGTTTTATGTTGTTGTTGTTGTTGATGATGTTGTTGTTGTTGTTGTTGTTGTTGTTGTTGTTGTTGTTGTTGTTGTTGTTGTTGTTGTTGTTGTTGTTGTTGTTGTTGTTGTTGTTGTTGTTGAAAAATGTTGATTCCAACTGAATAAATGAAGTATTTACTGAAAGGGCATCAAGATATCCAATTCCTATCTTCTTTAGGCAGATGTGGTCGCGGCCATTCTTTTTCGATTTCCAACTGCCAAGGGAGTTTTTACATGCGCTATAATACACACGGGCGTCCGATCTCACGACCCAGAGACCAGGGGAAATTTTGTTACTAGAAGTACACGTGAAAATATCCCGACCCTCACCGGGGCTTGAACCCGGGACCTCCAGGACTCGAGGCGGACACCATACCTCGAGGCCACTCAGCCCCCCTCCCCCAGATTTAAGAGATCACAATTACACATGACAGAATTAACATTTCGGCTGCTGTCATCACACAATCAAAAAACAGACATAGTGTGCTGAGGTCTAATAACTACAACAGACTCTACACGCTGCAAAACCGCCCAATACTTTCTCATGATTATGAAATACAATCAGTACCCACGTCGTTCAATCACAGCTTGCAGAGCTCACGAATATACTGGGAATGTCCCTGTGCAATGTCCGTTCTTGACTCAGCACAACTTAACTCACTGTCTTCTGGTGAGAGTAAGTTATTAACACCCTCCAATGTCTTCAGCGTGTACAACAACAAGCATCTAACATCATTAGTATTCTGTAATAAAATAACATCACTAACAATAACATCAGCAACAAAAACAATAACAACAAACACAGTAAATACAACAACATCGGTAACAACTGGTGCTTGGATGAAGAATGACTTGCGCGATGAACTGGAGTAAAGTGAGGAAGAGTTACAGAATTCGTCGACCACACTTTCTCGTCTGAATCTAGTGGCAAGGCAAGTCTGGAGACGAATACAGTTGAAGTGGATGACCAAGGCAACGACAGTGGCGCAAAAAACAACAACAATTGCTATAACAACAACTGCTATAACAGCAACAACTGCTATAACAACAACTGTTATAACAACAACTGCTATAACAACAAACCGCTACAAAAACAACTGACTACGGAATGTTATTGGAAATCGAACTTTTTATTATTTTTTTTAATGTAGGCCTTTCCCATTATGTAAAGTTTAAAAAAAAAAATAGTTTATTTTATACATGTAGTTTATTTTTATACATACATTGTCCCTTTATTTCACAACGTAATTTCCACCAACATTGATGCATTTATCCCATCGTTTTATCAGTCCTCCCAAACCGGCTGCATAGAACTGCGTGCTCTGTTTTCTAAACCACGTTTTCACTTCACATTCAGCTTCGGCGTCATTCGAAATGTCTACTGCCAAGGTGAGTTTTCAGTGGACCATAAAAGTTGGAAATCGCTAGGGGCTAAGTCGGGGCTGTAAGGTCGATGTTCCAGAACTTCCCACCTTAGTTGGTTAATTTTCTCTTGAGTTAATCGAGCCGTATGTGGTCTGGTATTGTCATGAAGAAGCAACACTCCTCTAGACAGCAGTCCTGAATGTTTTCTTCGAACTGCATCTTGAAGCACCGCTTTATGGGACAAACATTTGTCATCATACACAGGAAGCATTTCCTTATGAATTTCCTTTGCAGGCAGTCCTTTTGCCCACAAAAAACGCACAACAGCACGTTGCTCTTAGGTTGTATACTCCGTAAGTACAGTCGACATCTTGTTTATGCGTTGCGCATGCGCATGAGACACCTAACGCCACCTGATAAACGGATATATAAAGTTCGATGTTGCTGTCACAAATATCACACCTGTAGAAAACACCAGCTACACTTACCTGCCATCCCACAGAACTGTGTGACTTACTTATTGACTCGCCCTCGTATATACATGGAAGTCGAAGTAGTGAAACGGCCAATTTGCTTGCCAGACATAACGGTGGCCGCGCATTCAAATCTCCATGGAGGCAGTTATGTTAAATAGACATACCCCCCCCCCCCCTCCGGGTCGACCTAGTCTAAGATGGCTATCCAGACACATCCTGAAAAGTACAGATGACCAGCATGGAAATGACCACATCACCCATACAATGACCACATCACCCATACAATGGCCACATCACCCATACAATGACCACACCACCCAAGTAATGACCACACCACCCATACAATGACCACACCACCCATGCAATGACCACACCACCCATGTAATGACCACATCACCCATACAATGACCATTGGTGCACACAATTCTGGGACTAGAACCATATACCCAACACACCTGAAGCCGTGTAAATGGGACGCCTTCGTTACGAAAGGGTTATGGTCCCACTTCGTAATTCCGCATACAGCGTTCGAAACACATCTGCGTGCGATTTGGCAGCAGACCACCTTGCGATAGTATTTTATGAAATGGTATGGATGCCGGTCGTTCAGAAAGCGATGGCAAAGTACGGAACGCAAACTTGCCCAGGAATCACGAAGCAGCCAAAAAATGCTGGTGTTGACTGCTACGTCCTGTAAATGATATGCAATTAACTAACCTTGTTACTATTGCTTTTTTTGTGCATATCCTTTTTACAGGACATCGTTGTCAACGCCATCATTTTATTGCTGTTGTTGATGTCTTGGCAAGTTTACGTTCAGTAGTTTGCCATTGATTATTGAACGACCCGCTCCCATATCAAATCGTTAAAACCAGCGCAACGCGGTCTGCTGCCAAATCGGTAGCATCTGTGTTTCGAACGCGGGTAAGCGGGCTTACAAATCGCGTCCGTAAGACCTTCGCCACAGATACCGGCTACTATTACTTATAATGTATGAAGTCATGTATGAAAGAGAGTGATAGACGGACAGAATGTTAGACGGCCTGCGTGCCCAATTGAAAATAAAGTTTGTTCGTGCTTATGAGATGGGTTTCCTCTCTTCTCAGGCATTTAAAGAAACAAAAACCCACTTTGGGTCTATGACTTCAATGTTCCTACTATATTTTTATAACCCTGAATGCACGAACAAGTAGGCGGCCAGTATTTCCTTCCCTCACGTTATAGAACGGCGAACACAGACATCCAGCTCCCATCCCATCGCGTTCATATCATTATCAGCATAGTCCCCTAACAACTACACTACAGAGCTATCATCTCAGCCATTTGCTCCTGCTTACAGTACAGTACAAGAGAACAAGTGGACTCTTGTAGTACAGACATAATGAAAGTGACCGCAGCAGTTACGTTTCATATTTGCCAGATCGATAACACTCCAGAATTATGTACAGACACACCTCTAACTACGAGTTCTCAATTTACCTGAAACCGTGATTACGAGCATCATCGCATTAAGAAATAAGTAATTTGCATCACGCGGGCAAATGTCTTGTTACTATTTTAGGTTATGTTGGGTGGTTACCGGGGTAGATAATCAGACTATTGTAAATTGGCCAGGGTACTTGAGGGTGTAAGAGACAGGTGTCGACAGTAGTAGGTAAATGAACCTAAGAATACTTAAGGCTGGAAGAGACTAGCAGACTGTAGTAGGTAACTATTGGATGAGGGGACAGAATGATCGACGATCGGTCGTAGAGGACTGGACACAGAAAACAGATTGTTGCTAAGGATGATGTTGGTGATGGTGAACACAAAGAAGATGAACATGATGATGATGATGCTAATGATGAAGATGTTTATCATTATCAAGTGCCATGCCAGCTGGCGTTAGGCGTTCATTTCTCTCCACATATCTCCGTCTTTGATGTTCTGGATCAACTCTGCTGCTGATATTCCTCCATACCGCCGTCTCAATCCATTCAGCATCATATCATTATGATGATAGTTATGCTAGCGTCCTAATTTGTAGGTGAATCAAATGTCCTACATATACCTAGATGTGTGCATATAACATAGAATAGGTCACATTTCCTAGATGTGTGCATGTAACATAGAATAAGTCGCATTTCCTAGATATGTACATATAACATAGAAAAGGTCGCATTTCCTAGATATGTGCATGTAGCATAGAATTGGATCGTATTTCCTAAAGATGTGCATATAACATAGAATAGGTCACATTTCCTAAATATGTGCATATACCATAGAATAGGACATATTTCACAGACAGGTTACAAGCCTTGAGGTTTATCCGAGATATCGAGCTATCCCATATTTGTAATGACTATTCGGCCTTCGAGGAATGACGAGGACAGAATCACACAGGTTCTCTTTACTTCCCAATACAAAATCTGGTACGCATATAACGCTAGATCGACCTAGGAGTCTATCATCATCCAGTGTCTTACCGGCTGGCGTGGGTGATTATGCCTTTTCACAAATTAGGATCCCCGACGTCATGGGTCAATTCGTGTGTTGATCCCCTTCCGTGTCATGACACAAGATTGTCAAGAATCTTCTCGCGCCGTCTTCATCTCTCTCTCTCTCTCTCTCTCTCTCTCTCTCTCTCTCTCTCTCTCTCTCTCTCTCTCTCTCTCTCTCTCTCTCTCTCTCTCTCTCTCTCTCTCTCCGCACATCTTTCCGATTGTCTTAACATGTTCCAGTGTTTGTCTTCTCATAGCATGGCCAAAAAGCAATGACTGCCTCTTTCTGATCTGTGTAATAAATTGTCTTTGCGATCCAGCTTCCCTTAAAATGTTAATATAATCATGCCTTGAAACAAGAGTCCAGGTCTATATTAAACCCTACCTCTATGCCGGTTCGAACAATGACCACCGGGTAGGCAGGCTAGCGTGATAGCAACTTCCCTACCGCGGCATTTCACAGAGATACGAGACAAGACATGTTGGGGTTATAGAGAATCGGTGAATGAGGGTTGATCTCAGGCATAATGGAGACACATATGACATGTATGTCCCCTTTCAACATCATGGAATTACACTACCACGTTTTTTAGCTTCCGCTCAAAAGTAGGCCATAAAGCTACTTCTAGTAGCACTGGACTGAATTTTCCGTGTTGATTAGCCTTGCCAATTACCACTTCGACTTCGGAGGTACTTGTAATTTCCATCCCCTAGTTAAAGACAACATTTTGGTCCAACTGGCAGGTGTATGGGGTTGAACCCGTTACCTCAGCATCAGCATACCGGATGTTTAAGAACGAACGCTCTTATCCAGTCGGCCAGGCTGAACTCCACTCTCATGTTTGAGACATCCAACCGTTAGCGGCCCAATATAATATGGGCTCCTGAATATATATATATATATATATATATATATATATATATATATATATATATATATATATATATATATATATATATATATATATATATATATATATATATATATATATATATATATATATATTTAGCGTTAGTTTGTCTTTCCTCTTGAGCTTAAGGCGGCGCATAGGGCAGAAGTCCTGTCTCTCCATGCCTGGCGGTTCGCTGCTACCTGTTGTAGATCTTGGATATTTACTTGGCCATTGAATGAGCCTTCTCTAATGATGGTTCTACGCAGGGTCTCTCTTGGTCTTCCCCGTTTTCTTTTCCCTACCGGTGACCATATGAGGGCTTGGTAGGGGAGTCTTATCTTGTCCATTCTGAGTACATGGCCGATGTAGTTCCAACGGCGTCTTCTTATGAAATTGGATACTGTATCTTGCTTAGTCTCTTGTCTTATTTGCGAATTGGTTCTGAATTCTGTCCAGTGGATGTTTAGAAGACATTTTAAGACATTTGTTCTCAAAATATATATATATATATATATATATATATATATATATATATATATAATATATATATATATATATATATATATATATATATATATATATATATATATATATATATGTATATATATATATATATATATATATATATATATATATATATATATATATATATATATATAGATATAGGCATGAAGTGAGCGCCGACGTATTTTTAGTTTGCATTATATGCAACAGCCAGTGGTGTCAACAACCCGTGCCACATGTATTGAAAGGCAGAATAGCAAATGGTTCGGCCATCTGGCTAGAAGTCAACATAATCATTTACCAGCACAAGGGCTTCATCAAATAAGGTTAGGCAGGGGAACAAGCGGACACCCGAAAAGAGCATGGAGTTACGACATCAACAACATTGTACTGTCACTGGGAATGAGAATATCCATTGGCACATATAGGGCGCTGGAACGTCGTCTAATCCTTCCAACGACGCGTTGCGATTAAATTCGAAGATGATGATGATGACTAAATGCGAGCAATGTGGAGAATGGGAACGAGAAGAAGAACAAGGAGGGGGAGAGAACAAGAGAAGAGGAAGAAGAAGATGAGAAGGTGGAGGCGGACGAATAAAAGGGGATATAAACTTTGAAAATACAAATGCATCCGTCCTCAGATTATGTCCCTTACACAATTACCCACACATGAAGGCCAACAGCATACATTGTGATGAATCCATTTATTATTATGAGTCCTTTCCTTGTATAATAACAAACTGACACCTGTATTATCGCTAAACTCGTTTCTCTTGCTAACAGAGTATACAGCTGCTAAAATTTGTATACGAGCTTGTGTACGAGAGTGTATTTACGTGTGCTCTGAAACGAGTTAACTTCATTGAAGTTGTGAAGAAGCAATGTATAAAGGAAAAGCATGGTGTCGCAGTAGCGTAGTGGGTAGACGCTGATCTGCTGGTCGGTGGTGATGGGTTCGAATACCTATCGAGGTGGCTTTTTAAAATTAACCTGGCCTATCAGGGCGACCAAGTCTAAAGTTGGTGCCACTTATGTCTTCCAACGTGAAGGAGCCCTAGCGTGATATTGACCACATGACCCCCTGGAGAGCGAGATATTGACCAGATGACCTCTGGAGAGCGGGTTATTGACAATATGATAGCTGGAGAGTGGGATATTGACCATATCACTGCTGGAGGGTGAGATAATGAGCACATCACCCTTGGGGAGCTAAATATTGATCGCATCATCATTAAACAACGAGATGTTGACCACATCACCATTAGAGATCGAGATATTGACCACATGACCAATGGAAAGTGAGGAATTTACCACATGACTTCTGGAAAGTGAGATAATGACCAGATTGCCACTAGACAGCGAGATATTGACCAAATGACCCATGGAGAACGGGATATTAACCACTTCACCCTTGGAGTGTGATATATTGACCATATGACTCCTGGATAGAGTTATTGACCACATGACCCCTGGAGATTGATACATTGACCACATGATCCCTCGAGAGTGAGATATTGTCCATATTATCCGTGAAGAGTGAGATATTGACCACATGACAACTGGAGAGTGAGATATTCACCAAATGACGCCTGGAAAGTGAGATATTGACGATATAAGCATTGGAGAGTGCGAAATTGACAACATAACCCCTGGTGAGCGAGATATTGACCATATGACACATGGAGTGACGTCACCAGGACGAGGTGGTCAAGCTTCCTGCTTTGCTCTCCGAGGTTGTAGTGTTATATCCGGACTCCGTATTTCAGATCACGTGTGATATTTTCTTGGAGACTCCTGGGGGTCGTCTCTGCAACTATTGAGTTCGTGCTCTGTTCGACTTTCGGGAGGCCGCTCTTGGGAAAGAGCCCACTATATAATGGATAAAATCTTCTGTCTTTCCTCAGTGATACTGACCACATAACACCTGGAGAGCCGATTGTTCTATAATGGAAAAGACTGGTCGAAGTGTTCGCTTGAAAGTGTGTGTGTGTGCTTCTATTCGTTGGAGGTCCTAGTTATATTCTGTAGGTGTTAGTGAAACGCAGTTTAGAAATACCCTGTTATAGATTGTCGAGGGTTCTAACTCTTGTGGAGGATTTGGAAGCAGCCCTTTTGGCGTTGATTTCGATTGTGTCAGGTGTCGGCAATTCAGAAAGTACTGGAAAAGAACTGTAATTAAAACTACCTATTAAATTAATCAATCAATCAATCATGCGCCATGCCGGAAAGCATGGGCGGTTATGACTAGCCATTTCACTCGATCACCAGCGTCGTGGATCAGCTCAG
Source organism: Cepaea nemoralis (assembly GCA_014155875.1). NCBI lineage: Eukaryota > Metazoa > Mollusca > Gastropoda > Stylommatophora > Helicidae > Cepaea > Cepaea nemoralis. Next base: position 63,399 of record JACEFZ010016758.1, read on the forward strand.
TGTTCCTGTCTCGTCCATGCCATGTGGCCAAGCCATCCAGGTATTTTCCTCTCGGTCTTCCTCTTGGTCTGTTCTCTTCGATCTTGCCAGTTGTCACTAAGTTCTCCAACCCATTTCTTCTCATAACATGTCCAAAACATTTTGACTGTCTGCGTCTAATTTACGATTTTCATTTGTCTCCTGTAGTACTTGGTCATTGGTTTTTCTGTATGTCCATGGTATTCTTTGCATTTTCCTCAGAAACCACATTTCTGCAGCCATCAGATGTTTTTCAGCTTGACTGCACATTGTTCAAGTTTCACATCCATACAAAAGAACAGGCTCTATGTATCCCCTCAACACTCTTTTTCTCGTTTCAATTGACATCTTTTTATTGGTCAGAACGTTTTTCATCTTGCTAAAGGCTACTTTCGCCATGGCGATTCTTGTTATAATCTCTTCAAGGCATCTCCCATCTTCATTGTTGAAGAATATTACCACTTACTTGTATATTACATTGCGTTACTTCGTTCTTCCTTGTGACGACCATAACCTGTGTCTTCTTACAATTTAATTCCAACCCCAGCTGCTCAATGTGTACAACAACTGTGTCTACTGCGTCTATTAAATCAAAGTCAGAAAATGCTTGGGTTGGAAGCAGAAGAAGAGGTCGAAGGCCATAAACGGGTACTCTCCCGCTGTTTATACTTCACATCGACGCCCAAGGTACAAGAGGAATAAAATGAGATGAGTGAGACTGCAGTAGCTGTAAAGAACATGCAACTAACTGTTAACATAATGATTCATTACCAGTTCGGCAGCAGACACAAATCGTCATGCTCTTCCTATTTTCCGAATTGTACGTAATATGCTGCCAGCTTCCTGGCCTAGAGGTTAGCGACTTTTCTTCGTAATCTCGTATACTCTCGTAAGTAACGTGACGACGGTGAGAATCAGCAGTGGTTCGAATCGCGTCGGTAATTTACGGGGTATGTGAGCCGGCTGCTCAGAATGCAATGCCAAACTACTGAGCGTAATCTTGCCAAGAAATCAACAATCAGCTGAAAGATGCTGATGTTGACAGCGATGTCCTGTAAAGGATATGCAAACATGTTTTTAACGTAATATTCTGGGCTAGAGTGTCTCTCAATAAGTGAAGACCTTACACACGAAAGACGGATCTACTTAGAGTTATTCTGCCGGTATCTAACTTCAGCAAACTGGGCTGAAATCCGGCTGTGAATCTTTACAAATAACCCCTGGGTCTTATATTCTCCCTGAACTTTGTGTAGTGAATGGAACACCTAGGATTGCCGGACACCGGTGAATACACCAGTGAAGACACAAGTGAAGACACCACTGGTGTCTTCAGTTGTGTCTTCACCGGTATCTTCATTGGTGTCTTCATTAATGTCTTCATTGGTGTCTTCACTGGTGTCTTCACATATTAGACGCCAATAACGACACCATTATAATTCACGCATTATACTTCCCCCTGAACTTTGGGTAGTGCATGGGGCACCTAGGGTTGTCGGACATTGGTGAAAATACAAGTAAAAAAACCAGTGACGACACACGCGAAGACACCAATGAAGACAAACGTGAAGACGCCAAAAAAAGACAATTTAAAACACCAGTGAAGACACAGTAAAGATACCATTGAAGACACCAATGAAGACACCAATGAAGACACAAGTGAAGACACCAATAAAGACACCGATGAAAACACCACTAAAGACATCAGTGAAGACACCAATGAACCCATCATTGAAGACACAAGTGAAGACAACAATGAAAACTTTAATGAAAACGCCGATGAAGACACCAAGGAAGATACCAATGAAGACACCGATGAAGACATAACTGAAGACACAAGTGAAGACACCCGTGAACACACAAGTGAAGACACCAATGAAGGCACTAATGAAGACATAAATGAAGAAACCAATGAAGACATTAATGGTGACCCAAATGAAGGCACCAATGAAGAAACCATTAAAGACACCAATAAAGACACCAACCAAGACACCAGTGAAGACATCAACGAAGACAAAGATTAAGACACAAATAAAGACAACAATTAAGACACCAGTAAAGACACTGGTGAAGACACAAATGAAGATACCAATAAATACACCAGTCAAGTCATCAATGAAGACACCAGTGAAGACATCAACGAAGACACCAGTGAAGACACCAGTAAAGCCACCAGCAAAGACACCAGTAAAGACACCAGTAAAGACAAGAACGAAGACACAAGTGAAGACACCAATGAACACACGAATGAATGCTTTAATGAAGACATCGACGAAGACACTATTGAAGACACCAGTGAAGACAACAAAGAAGACACAAGCGAAGACACCAATAAAGACACCAATGATGACACAATTGAAGACACCAGCTAAGACATTGATAAAGACACAAATGAAGACACCAGTGAAGATACCGATGAAAACACCCCTTAAGACAATAGTGAAGACACCAATGAAGACACCAGTGAAGACAACAATGAAGACACCAATGATGATACAATTGAAGACATCAGTGAGGACACTAATCTAGACATTAATAAAGATACCGATGACGACACCAATGAAGATACCAATGAAGACACAGATGAAGACACAACTGAAGACACCAATAAGACACAAAGTGAAAACACAAGTGAAGATACCAATGAAGACACCAATGAAGACACCAATGAAGACACCAATAATGACACCAATGAAGGCACCAATGAAGACACCAATGATGACGCCAATGAAGGCACAAATGAAAAGACCGATGAAGCAACAATTAAGTCATACGTGAAGTCACAAGTGAAGACGCCAATGAAGACACCAATGAAAACATCAATGGAGAGACCAATGAAGACACTAATGAAGACACAAATGAAGACGCCGGTGAAGTTACTAATAAAGCAGCAAGTGAAGTCACATGAAAGACACCAACAAGACACCGGCAAGGACACCAATGAAGTCAACGATGAAGACACCAATGAAGTGATAGAATATTTTTACGCCTTGAGGCAAATTAAACATATGACGTTAGCCTCATTTGTCTAGACCAGTGGTTCTCAACCGGTGGGGAATTCTCCCCCCCTCCCCCAGGGGGGAATTTTAGGGTTTCCAGGGGGGGGGGGGATGAAGACCACTTCAAGATCGCGTTAATACAAGAACCGATTACTTGATATTGTTTTTTCCCTTTATACTTTACAGTTAAGTACGTCTCGTCTTTCTAAAATTCATATTGGAGAGTTTATACATAGCTGGAGTATGAATGAACGGTTAATTTATACATAGCTGAAGTATGAATAAACAGATAATTTATACATAGCTGAAGTATGAATAAACGGATACTTTATACATAGCTGAAGTATGGCTGTTAAGTATCAAGAATAATTTTCCAGATTGGTATCCCCAATAAAAACAATTGTGTCCCCAGGCGAGTTCAAGAATTGCTAACTTGCGTTTCTGTACACTTACTGTTTACAGGCTTCCATCTTTGTTTACATTACCGACCTACTATTTCCTGCTATTTATGTCCTCATAATTCCGACAGCTGATAATAATATGCTCAGAGAGACATGATTAGGCAATTCAAACCAGGCTTCCGGCTTACTCATCATCATCATCATCAAGTGCCGTGCCGGCTGGCGTAGGCGTTCATGGCTCTCCACAGATCTCGGTCTTTGGTTTTCTGGATCAACTCTCCTGCTGATATTCCCCCATGCCACCATCTCAATCCATCCAGCATAATTTCTCTTAGTCTGCCTCTGCCTCTCTGACTTTTCTCTCTTTCCGACTTACTGGCCTGATGAATTAACAAACAAACAAGGACATGCTACTCATATAAAGTGCAGGAAAACCTGGTATATGTGAAGCAGGTTGAAAAGAGAGAGGAGATAGATAGATAACGAAGCTAGTGTGAGAGCCAGAGATATGAGAAAGATGTGTTGAAAGACATAAAAAAGTGATAACTTTTATATAATATAAATAAGATAATATAAGTGACATCAGAGAAATGACTTCGATAAACAAATATTTAAAACATCAATTCATAATCACAGTTCCTAATATTTGTTTATTAAAAAGTCCCTTTTACCCAATTAATTGCTGAAGAATTTAAAAAAAAATACTGTCCGGCAGGGAATCGAACCAACAGCTACCGCTTAACACGCAGAGACACTTACCACTGTGCTACTGAGGATACGATTTTGAATCAACAAAAATATATAACATAGCCATGCTCATATCCCGATGACGTCACATACGTTAAGTCACGTGACTTGGCAAATCACGTGACCAGGACCGGCCGGGGTTTCCGGGACCGGGAAAAATCACGTGATAGTCCAGCTATGAATAAACGGATAATTTATACATAGCTGAGGTTTGAATAAACGAATAGTTTATACATACTCCAGATATGAATAGACACTTCCAATTCATTTTATAAAGTCAGTAGACCCACAAATCATGTTTTATGTGGATGTCTAGACTTGTTTTAGTATGTGCTATTAAATTTACTTTACATTTTTACGTATACTGTATAGGGGTGGAGGAATTTTTAGATAGGAAATATGAAATGGGGGGGGGGGGGGGGGGAATGACGTTCTGAAAATACGGTGAAGAGGGGGGGGGGCACGGACCAAATTTTTGATAGGAAGGGGGGAATGACGTTCTGACAATATGGTGAAGGGGGGCACGGGCCAAAAAAGGTTGAGAACCACTGGTCTAGACTAATTAACACCCAATGTTTAATATTGTCATAATCTCTCCGGCCGCCTTTACTTCCAGAACAATTTCTGAACCCATGTTAGGCTGGATAGCGACTCCAGCTCAATGTACAAACATGCCTGCCTCGATGGGGGTTCCAAGACATGACCACCCGACCGACAGCCAGGCCTGATAACCACAATGCTACCGCGGCTCTGAGTCTTTTATACAAGGCCTTTAAAAGGCAAGAGGTTGGACTTCATTGCACTCGATTTTCTCCCAGATGCCTTAATCTCTTTCCACGGGGAGCTCTGTTGAAAGCGTCGCATAAAGCACGAACTCCGTAGCTCAAGCGACGACTTCCATGAGTCTCCAAGAAACTGCACTCGTGAACCGTATGACGTAGACTGTAATCGAAACCACAACCTTCTTAATTCGAGGCAGGAGGTGAAACTACTTAACCACCGAGACTCCCTGTTCCGAATCAGGTAAAGGCGTGTCCCCTGCATAACATTTCAATTAACAGACTGTAAAATGTATCTCGCTAATATGCCAGATGCCCGCCCCGCTTCTTGTCCTGTCATAAGTATCTATCACATCTTAAGTGCATCAATGTTATAGTCCTTCTGTTCTCCGCTTCCCCTGTACACCTTCCTCCGGTTCCCAACATGAAGGTTAGGCGGTTGAGCTTTGAAAACCTCTGAGGTGTTTATGCTTGTGGCTGCGGTTTGCATACGCATTTTCCTCAGTTCCTGATATTTCTAGACATGTATGTCATTTGACATGTCCATGATATTGCATTCTCTACAATTGTGTGTCTCAGTTGCCACTGTTCTTGTCAGCTCCGTAGTGAAGGGGTTAAGGACGCAACTCGTAATCCCGCATACTGCGTTCAAACCACAGCTGCGGGGGATTTGGCAACATACCGCCTTGCGTCTTTTTTTTTTTTTTACGAAATGACATGGGTGGCGGTTATTCAGAAGGCAATGACAAACTAATGAACGTAATCTTACCAATAGATTAGATGCTGTGATTGACTGCAACGTCCTGTAAAAGGATAGGCGAGTAACTTAACTAATGAATGGTTTTAATAAAATAGGGAGGTGGAATAGGAGTATCCCCTAATAATGGAGAAGTTAGGTGCCTCCTTTTCTCCGGTAGCCTAAGGGACACACTTGGACAAGTTAGAGTACCCCTTCATTCCCCCAGATTAGGGACACCCTTTGTCAAGGTAGAGTACCCGTTTATTTCCCCAGATCAGGGACACCCTTGGACAAGGTAGAGTACCCGTTTATCCCCCAGATCAGAGAACCCTTGGACAAGGTAGAGTACCCGTTTATCCCCCAGATTAGGGACACCCTTGGACAAGGTAGAGTACCCGTTTATCCCCCAGATCAGAGAACCCTTGGACAAGGTAGTGTACCCGTTTATCCCCCAGATTAGGGACATCCTTGGACAAGGTAGAGTACCCGTTTATCCCCCAGATTAGGGACACCCTTGGACAAGGTAGAGTACCCGTTTATCCCCCAGATCAGAGAACCCTTGGACAAGGTAGAGTACCCGTTTATCCCCCCCCCCCCCATTAGGGACACCCTTGGACATGGTAGAGTACCCGTTTATCCCCCAGAACAGGGACTCGTTAAGCTAAGTGTCCAAGTAGTGGATCGAACTGAATAGCAGCCAACAGATAGTTGTAGGTGTGGTCTCTAATATCATGATAGTATGCAGAGGATCTCTATTTGGAGACAATAGCTACGGTCGTCGAACAGTATTGTCACTGCTAAGAAAGAATACAATTGCAAACTACCTTCTTTACAGATTTCTAGACAATCAGGTTTTGTCAATTCATAGAGAATCAGAGAAACGGCTTGATTGAGACAAATACACAGAGCTGATCCAAACCTGCGGGTTATCGTGTGGAATGGAGAAACATGACCATCCGTGCTTACTGGAATAGCACATAATGACGGTGACAAATGTTCTTAACTGATTAAATGCCATTGGATGATAAATGAATATATTCAAACTTCTCATAACGGCCATGGGCTCATAATTAACACTATGGTCAGGCTATAACTGCAGTAGATTGAGGTGAGAACATTCATCACTACACTCAGGACATTCTAATACGCGCTCCGTCCCCCCGTTCAACAACCAGCGAAGAGTCACACTACTAATCGTTCCCACGGCTATCTGATTAAAAGTTCTCCTGGTCTTCCCTCCCAGTTTTGAGATTCCAGAACTCCTGCCGATCACCCTCAATCTCATTCTTTCCACGTACAGATTCTCAGTCTGTTTCCCCCACCTTCTCCATCATGTCCCACAGGCTCATGACCACCTCTCCCTTGTCCATAGATAATATACCACCAAGAGGTACATTCCCGGCCAGCCTATCAGACTATTCATTCCTTCGCACTTCCGCATGGCCTGGGCAAAACATTCCATAAGGTTCTCACAATCTGTGACATTTGAAGCGAGGTGACCCATTCCACACGAAATATTCCTTTCTCCACCTTACTAAGCATACTCCTTGAGTCCGTAATGAATACAATGTGTGTTGCAGTGATCTCCTCTAACCAACGGAATACCACTGTTACTGCTACTATAGTAGATTTCACTATTCAACCTTTTTTTAATGTGATATTACATAATACAACATGTCTGCTACGATATTAATAACTTTCAAGTCATAACTGTGACATACCCCTTTTACCTATTTCCGCCAACTGATTTGTTTGTTTGTAAGTGAATCGGTTAAATATTGAGTTCTTTTAGGATATATTTGTTTGCATTTTCTCCTAATGTATTTTTAACACGTTTCTGTAACATTTCAATTCACAGGCGCCTATATACTTTTTAGTTGAGGTGTTTAATGTCTCTTGCCACGGGAAATTCGCTTGCTTGCAGTACTTTGGTTGTTGTTGTTGTTGTTGTTGTTGTTGTTGCTGTTGTTGTTGTTGCTGTTATTCTGTCTGTTTCAATCCCTGCCCGTTTTAATTGCTTTACCTTTAGGAAGTATATTATCATCAAATGGCAAATCAGAAGACGAGATCGAAAATAGATGCAATAAGGCAAACCAACTCATTGGACAAATGGCACCAATACTAAAGAACAAACATGTATCAATAACTACTAAGAAAGCACTTTACAACACAATCTTCCTACCAACTCTATGCTATCAATGCTAAACCTGGACAAAGACAGAAAAAGAGAAAAGAAAAATCACAACAGAAATGAGATTCCTGAGAAGAATATTCGATGTATCAAGAAGAGATAAGATCAGAAATGAAGAAATCCGGAATAAAGTGGGAGTTATAGCTGCACTAGATTTTATTAGAAGGCAGAAAGTCAAATGGTTTGGCCATGCAAGTAGGTTACCAGTCAAAAGCATGCCACAACAAGCAATGATGTACAGACCAGTGGGAAGCAGAGGAAGAGGCCGAACACGTACCGAAGGACGCAGGGAATAACAGTCTATGGGAATATCGATACGTGAAACCCATAAACGGACACTCCTGGTGTTTATACTTCACTTTGACACCGCAAGGTACAAGAGGAATATGATGAGATGAGATGAGATGAGATGAGATATGCAGAACAATGGTGGCTATTCTTGGAATCTCTGTCATCAGGTATCCATTGCCAACTATCACATGTCTATTGCCAGTCAGCATTCAGCCTATATGTTCACTACATCTCTCTTTATGTATATTATCTACAACTGATAAATATAATCTGCTGATATATAGTTTATTTTTTCTTCTTTTATCTATTTTTCTTTTCTTTCCAGGGATCGACTTCATTGTATCAAATGTTATTCCATATGACTTGGTCTTTTTCCGCAGGGAGACCTGAGGCGTCGCGCAAAACACATATTCCCGACCTCCAGCGACGACCCCGGGAGACTCCGAGAAAACTGCACTCGTGAACTGAACGACTTAGCCCGGAATCGAACTGAACGACTAGGGAGCGCGAGGTAGGTTGACATCTAGTTTTATTAGCAGTCAAATAAATCATGAAGAAAATATAAAATTAAAGATGATGAAAGCGAATATGTCAACAAGGACATGCAACGACCACCTGGCCGAATGGATAAGAGCTCTCGCTCTTAAAATTCCGTTGTGTTGATGCTGAGATAGCGTGTTCAAGCTCAACACGGGTCAGTGGGACTACAATGTTGACTTCTCGTCCTTGACTTGGGCGTGAAGTACAAGAACTTCAGAAGTCAGATTGGTTCGCTGATGGCGAGGGATATTGGTAAATGGCAGTGCTAATCCACAATTGAGTTTTTAACAACTGGTGGGGAACCAGGTGTGAAGACATATCACTCGTTATGTACAAACATATGGCAAACTGGTATGTGGGTAATGGAATCGATGAGGACACTATACTCAAACACCAAAAAAGACAATGTATATCCTAACACCAAAAAAGGGAAATGTATATCCTACAACAAAAAGGCAATGTATATCCTAACACCACATAAGACAATCTATATCATACACCATAACATACAATGTAAATTCTAACACGATAACAACAATGTATTTCCCAACACCAACACAGACAATGTATATCCTACACTATAACATACAATGTAAATTCTGACACCATGAAGAACAATGTATAACCTAAAACCATAAGCAACTATGTATATCCTAACACAATAAAAGACAACGTATATCCTAACACCATTAAAGAGAGCGTATATTCTAACACCATAAAAGACAATGCATATCCTAACACAAAACAAACCGTCTATATCCTTACACCATAAAATACATTGTAAATCCCAATACTATAAAAGACAATATATACATACTAATTCCCAACCCCCACCCACCCACCCCCCCCCCCTCTCAAATAAACAATGTATATCCTAAACCATAACGGACATCGTATGCCCTAACAATATAAAAGACAATGTATATATACTAACACACAAGAACAGACAATGTAGATCCTAACATCATACAATGGCGATATGAAATTGTGTAGCCTTAATTAGTCTAGTAAGCAAAATTGTATTTAAACGAATCATAAAAACTCATTTGAAAAATTTGAAAAAAAAAAACATAAAGTAAGTCATATCGCATAGAAATAACGCAAAAGGGTCTGCTACTAAACCGCCCTCGGTTGATTTCAAACCCTAGACTCCATACGTCGGGGAATTGTGAAACCGTGCATCTCTCTATCTGGTAATTCGCACACGTCAGTTCTCTCATAATGATTGCTAAATGTTCCATTACTCACATGCGTATGTTGCTTCAGGAAAGATACGTGTTTTGAGAAACTTGACTCTAAATGTTATAATGCCACAGGCTATTAATATTGTATCACCATTCAATGGCTATGGCCAGTCGTCTAACTTCTCGTGAACAGCCTCAATGTTGCTGATTATGGAATGGGGTATTCAAAGTTATGTCATTTCAAATTTTCATTATTGATTTTACCTTTCAGTTGACATGTTTTGAGCATAGTATGTTCTCATATGACGAAGGTATTACGTAAAGTAAAAATTGATTTGTTGACATTTTAACATGTTACTTTATATCATTATCAGCAGGCATCATTATTGTCATCATCATAATTTCATCACACTGAATGGTGGATATAATAAGTCTCCAACAGTTTCTCTCCATCTCATCAACATGTTCCGGTGTCTTTCTCTTGCATACTTTCTCTCTCTCCATCTCACCAACATGTTCCGATGTCTTTCTCTTGCAGACTTTCTCTCCATCTCACCAACATCTTCCGGTGTCTTTCTCGTGTACGCTTTCCCTCCATCCCACCAAAATGTTCGGGTGTCTATCTCCACCACACTTCCTCTCTATCTCACCAACATGTACAGGTGTATTTCTCTTACAACATTTCCGTCCATCTCAACAATAGATAACCGTGTATCTTCCCTCCACCCTTTCCCTCCATCTCACCAACATGTGCAGATGTCTTATATAGTGTAGTTAACTAGAGTTATGCAAACCGCATGCAAATTAACATTTCTAAAACAAAATCTATGTTAATAGCAACCAGGCAAAAACTTGACACTATAAACTCACAGAGAACTCTTAAGCTGCACAATGGCAGCACGCCTGTAGAAAGTGTAACCGTGCACAAAGCACTGGGTCTTATCATTGATCGAAATCTAACCTTTAATTCCAATGTTCATGCTCTCGCTAAACAAATAGCCAAAAAAGTATACCAACATGCCAAAGTTAAAAATTTCATTGATGAAAACACACAAAAAGATATTCTATACGACCCATATACAAACACATATGGCCCCTTGCTCCACAATCTGGGATGGATGCTCCAAATCAACAAAAAAAAGTCTTCATTCACTCCAGAAAAGGGCAGTGCGTTTAAGTGGTCCAACAAGTGTATGCAGTGAAGAAAGTATAGATGAATTGCTTTGAAGAAATGTGAAAAAATCAGAAATAAATAATGGGTGATTTCAACGCAAAAGTGGGAAATCAAGGTTATGGATGCAGAGTGGGCAACAATGGTTTGGGAGAGCGATACGAAAGAGGATACAGACTTGTAGAATGGGCAAAAGAACAAGAAATGGTTGTAGAAAACACCTGGTTTAAACAAACAGAGGATTATGGGCATGGGAGAGTCCAGACAGCGGGATTGAAAATCAGATAGATTAAATCCTGATTAGTAGAAGCTTTCGAAATGCGCTAACAGTCGTAGAAACAGTTCTCAATGCAGACTGTTACAGTGATCACATATTAATTACAGGCAGACCGAGGGTAAAGTTAAAGAAAGTCAAGTATACAACCAGAAACACTAAATATGATTTTTGCAAATTGAAAACTGGTAAAGAAATACAAGATAATTTTAACATAGAAGTAAAGAACAAATTTGATATATTGTCTGATCTAGAGATCCTATTTCAAGATGTGGATGATTAATGGGAAATGTCGAAAAATTCAGGTAGTTTAGCTGCAGAAAAAGACTATTCCAAAATTAAAGAAAGTGGGTTGTCAGACATAGATGAGTGAAGAAATTTTACAGCTAATGGAAACAAGAAGACAGAACAAAAATAATCCTGCCAAATATAAAGAAATCACAGAAAAGTCAGAACATTATGTAAGGAGGCAAAAGAAGCATGGCTCGAGAAAAATTGCATAGAAATTGAAACACAACACACCAGTAAAAATACCAAACTAATGCACAAAAGAATTCAGGAGTTTACTAATCAAAGAACACTTACATCAGCAGGCTGCCTAAAGACAAAAGATGGAAAAATCATAAAAGGAAAAGATCACATTTTGCCTGTATGATCAGATAATGGAAAAAACCTTTATGATGATAACAGAGAAGAACAGTATGATATTCAAAATAATAATGAAGGACCATCAATTTTGAAGATGGAGGTTCAGAATGCTCTTAACCATATGAAATCTGGCAAGACCCCCGGTTCAGACAGCATCACAACAGAAATGATTAATGCTTTAGAAGAATACGGAATAGATAAAGTTACCAGACTCCTGAATACCATATATGATACTGGAGATATACCTCATGAATTATGTAATTCTGTATTTATTGCAATCCCAAAGAAATCAGGAGCCTTGGAATGTGATCAACATCGAACAATTAGTATAATGAGTCACATCACGAAGATTTTGCTAAGAATTATCATGCAAAGAGTTAGGAAGAAAATGCAACCTGAAATAGAAGAGGAACAATGTAGGTTTGTAGAAGGCAAGGGTACAGTAAATGCTGTGTACATACTGAGAACAGTAATTGAACGTTCTATAGAAGTAAACAAAGATCTACACCTCTGCTTTATTGACTACACAAAGGCTTTCGATAAAGTGAGACATGTCGACATGATAAGGATGCTTGAAGATCTACAAATTGATGGAAAAGACCTTAGACTTGTAAAAAACATATATTGGAAACAACAAGCTGCCATAAGAATTGATAATGAAGTAGGTCAATATCAGCCTATTAAGAGAGGTGTGAGACAGGGATGTGTAATGTCTCCAGATCTTTTTTCCCTGTACAGTGAACATATTTTCAGAAATATAGAAGTTATGGAGGGAATCAACATTGGGGGACGATACATCAATAACATTAGATACGCAGATGATACAGTCTTGATTGCAGACAATGAACAAGACCTGCAAAATTTAGTAGATGCGGTTGTTGCACACAGTGAACAACTAGGGTTAGAATTGAATTGTAAGAAGACACAGATTATGGTCGTCACTAGGAAGGAAGAAATACCACAATGTAATATACAAGTAAATGGGCATATTCTTAAACAAGTGAATCGGTACAACTATCTCGGAACAGTCATAACATCTGATGGGAGATGCCTTGAAGAGATTAGAACAAGAATTGCCATGGCGAAGGTAGCCTTTTGCAAGATGAAAAACATACTGACCAATAAAAAGATATCAATTGAAACGAGAAAAAGAGTGTTGAAGTGCTACATAGAACCTGTACTTTTATATGGATGTGAGGCGTGGACAATGAGCAGACAAGCTGAAAAACATCTGATGGCTGTGGAAATGTGGTTTCTGAGGAAAATGCAAAGAATACCATGGACAGATAGAAAAACCAATGAACAAGTTCTTCAAGAAACAAATGAAGATCGTAAACTGATTACAGACATTAGATGTAGACAGTCAAAATTTTTTGGGCATGCTATGAGAAGAAATGAATTGGAGAACTTTGTGACAACTTGCAAAATCGAAGGGAACAGACCAAGGGGAAGACCAATAATTAAATACCTGGATGGCTTGTCTACGTGGCATGGTCGAGACAGAAACAAGGCGGTGATCCACGACTCTGGTGATCGAGTGAGATGGCAAAACATGACCGCCCACGCTTATCAGCATGGCATATAATGAATGAATGAAGCACTCTTTCCCTCCATTTCACTAAGATATTAGCATGTCTTCCTCTTTCCCTTCATCTCACCTACAAATAACCTTGTCGCCCACTCGCACCCTTTCCCTCCATCTACCAATCATATAATCTTGTTTCCTCTTCCGCTCTTTTCCTCCTTCTCACCAACATATAACCGTGTCTTTCTCGTGCACCCTGTCCCTCCATCTCACCAACACACAACATTGTCTTCCTCTAGCACCCTTTTCCCCTATCTCACCTACATATAACCTTGTCTTTCTCTAGCACCCTATCCCTACATCTCATCAACACATAACCTTGTCTTCCTCTAGCACCATTTCCTTCCATCTCACCAACATATAACCTTGTCTTTCTCGTGCACCCTGTCCCTCCATCTCACCAACACACAACATTGTCTTCCTCTAGCACCCTTTTCCCCTATCTCACCTACATATAACCTTGTCTTTCTCTATCACAATTTCCTTCCATCTCATCAACATATAACCTTGTCTTCCTCTAGCACCCTTTCCTCCATCTCACCAATCTATAACATTGTCTCCCATGTGCACCCTGTCCTTCCATCTCACCAACATATATAATTGTCTTTCCCTAGCACCATTTTCCTCCATCACACCAACATATAACATGGTTTTTCCCCTAGCACCCATTCCCTCCATCTCACCAACATATATCCTTGTCTTCCTCTAGCACCCTTTTCCCCCATCTCACCAACACATAACTTTGTCTTCCTCTAGCACCCTTTTCCCCTATCTCACCTACATATAACCTTGTCTTTCTCTAGCACCCTATCCCTACATCTCATCAACATATAATCTTGTCTTCCTCTAGCACCATTTCCTTCCATCTCACCAACATATAACCTTGTCTTCCTCTAGCACCCTTTCCTCCATCTCACCAATCTATAACATTGTCTCCCATGTGCACCCTGTCCTTCCATCTCACCAACATATATAATTGTCTTCCCCTAGCACCATTTCCTCCATCACACCAACATATAACATGGTCTTCCCCTAGCACCCATTCCCTCCATCTCACCAACATATATCCTTGTCTTCCTCTAGCACCCTTTCCCCCCATCTCACCGACACATAACCTTGTCTTCCACTAGCACCCTTTCCCTCCATCTCACCAACATATAACATTGTCTTCCTCTAGCACCCTTTCCCTCCATCTCACCAACATATAACCTTGTCTTCCTCTAGCACACTTTCCCTCCATCTCACCAACAAATAACCTTGTCTCCCACGTGCACCCTGTCCCTCCATCTCACCAGCATATAACGATATAGCCTCTTTATTCACCAACGTTCCATTAGATGAGACCGTGAATATAAGAAGCGAACGCATTAGAGACAAACAACTAAAACTAGGCATACCATCAGCTATTCTAGAGAGGCTATTAAAATTATGTACTGCCAACATACAATTCAACTTTCTCAACAAATCATATCGCCAAATTGACGGAGTGGCCATGGGGAGCCCACTTGGACCTATTCTAGCGGACATCTTCATGGCATACTTAGAAGAAAAGATATCATCAGAAATCAATAACTTGGCCTTTTACCGTCGTTACGTGGACGATATACTAATTATCACCACAGACGAGCTACAAGCAACGTCGTTCCAGGCCACAATAAACGAGACACATACAAATATCTCTTTATTTATGGAACACGAACACAACGAAGCGTCGCCGTTTCTAGATATCCTAATGAGACGTCGAGCAGACGGCACAATTCAAAGACCGGTGTACCGCAAAGAAACATGGACTGGCCAATACTTAAATTTTGAGCTTCGCACCTGTCCAGTACAAACGGGGCTTAGTACGGACTCTGTTTGACCGTGCTAGGACGGTATGCACCCAGGACACACTGACAGAGGAATTTGAAGAATGCCTTAAACCTGAATTGGTACTCCACAGGATTTATAAAGCGCCACTGCCAACAGCCCAAACCGAAATCAGAAGTAACTACAGTCCCTAAACTCAAGGTTTTCATCCAGCTAACCTTCCGAGGAGATGACGTAAGGCAACGTCTGCGGGACCGGCTCACCACAGCAGTCGAGCGAACATTCTGTGCTGCAACTCTAGTCATCAGGTACAGAAACACACCGATCCCCGTCCCAGCAGTAAAACAACCTGTAGCTTTGTACGCCAAATCAAATTGTATTTACCAATTTACATGCAGATGCGAGGCCATCTACATAGGCAGAACTGAGCGACAGTTACATTGCAGGGTTACGGAACACATTCCGAATTGGGTGGACAAGATACTACGCACAGAAGATGGTAGCTTAGGCAGGCCGACACACCGGAACAGTCCGGCTTCATCGGTCGGGAGACATGTGCTCGAGAGCGGTCACGTGGTTGAAAGAGACAGTGCCTTCCGTGTGTTGTTCAACACACAAAGTAGTCGATTGTTAAAGTTTGCTGAACCTATAATAATCAACCTTCGTAAGCCGTCCTTGTGCAAGCAGAAAGACATGTTAGTCAGTTTAAAATTACCGTGGTAGACAATTGACATTACTGTGCGACATGTGTATATTTCAGTTTGAAGGATTTATCTAATTAATTCACGTAAGTTGTGTGATTTCTGCAGTATGTACATGACGAGATGCAGCGAAATATGCCAGGCAATAAATCGTGCAATCTATTGTTTGTGTCTTCGTTATTCAAATTCATCACGGGAAAACATTGTTTTGAATATAACCTTGTCTTCCTCTAGCAACCTTTCCTTCCATTTCACCAACATATAACCTTGTCTTCCCCTAGCACCATTTCCCTCCATCTCACCAACATATAACTTTGTCTTCCTCTAGCACCCTTTCCCTCTATCTCACCAACATATAATCTTGTCTCCCACGTGCAACCTGTCCCTCCATCTCACCAATATATAATCTTGTCTTCCTCTTGCACCTTTTACCTCCTTCTCACCAACATATAACCTTGTCTTTCTTGTGCACCCTTTCAATCCATCTCACCAACATATAACCGTGTCTATATCGTGCAGCCTTTAATTCCATCTCACCAACATATTACCTTGTCTTCCTATTGCGCTCTTTCCCTATCTCACCAACATATAACCTAGTCGTTCTCGTGCACCCTTTCTCTCCATCTCACCAACATATAATATTGTCTCCCGCTTGCACGATTTCCCTCCATCTCACCAACATTTAACCTTGTCTTTCTTGTGCACCCTTTCCCTCCATCTCACCAACATACAATATTGCCTTCCGATTGCACGATTTCACTCCATCCAACATATAACATTGTCTTTCTTTTCTTCCATTTCACCAACATATAATCTTGTCTTTCTCGTGCATTTTTCTCCTCCATTTCAACAACATATAATATTGTCTTCTGCTTGCACCATTTCTCTCGATCTCACCAACATACAACCTTGTTTTTCTCGTGCACCCTTTTCCTCCATCTCACCAACATAAAACATTGTTCTTACTCTTTCAGGCTTTCCATTTGTTTCACCGTCTCGTGCACACTTTCCGTGAATTCTTACCCTCAAAGTACTTCACAACTAGAAGCTATATCTCTTGAAATATCCAAAACCTTTCATGTCTGCCACTGTACTCAAATTCAAGTTAAGGATGCAAGTAGTGATCAGAGTATGAGTTATATCAATATTGAAAACAGGTTCCAATCTGCTTTCCCTGGTGACGACAGCGCCTACCTAAAAGAATGGAGGTGATAGTTTCGAATCCTGATGTAGACACACTGAATGCAGCTTTCGGTGTGCATATTGTCTAGTCCAGTGGTACTCAACCTTTTTTTTGGCCATTGTCCCTTCACCATATGATGAGACTGTCATTCCCCCGCCCCCATCCCCACCTTTCCAAAATTGTCAGCCTCAAAAGGTGCATTAAAAATAACATGCCTATAATACCTGAAAATTATTATTTTCTTCCATAGTTGTATAATGACCTTTACATGCAATGATAAATTTTATAGTGTAGTTTTATACAGTTAATGGCAAATTAATATGCTGATAAACATTAAAACTTAAATAGAAGCATTTTTATATTCACAATATTTTATTAAAACAGCACATTAAACATATTACAATAAACAAACAGTTAAAACATCAAAGAATTATAGCTTAACATACGACACCAGAATGCCAGAAAATTGTCCTTCATCAAACAAAACGCTCATTACAAAACCAGGGTATTGTAGATTCGTAATTAACTTCATTTAAATTAAGATTGTAATCAATGATAACACTGTGATTGTTTTTCCCGCAGCAATTCTGAAATACACGGAGGAGTGCTTGAAATGGCACAACGGAGATCATTTTCAGCATCTAATCTATTACGTCGTTTCGTTTTAAATTCCAACAGAGCTGAAAAGCATGACTCACAAAGATATGATGACGCAAATGGAAGCAATTCACGGATTGCTTTTTCTGCCACTTTTGGGTAGGAATCGCACATCAAAAGCCAAAATTCCCTGATTGGTTTCTCATCGAATACATCTCTTGCTCCTGAATCATTTTTCAGCTCCAGAAATTCATCTTGACAATCATTAGAAACTTTTGCAACTGATAATATGAATGGGTTTCTCACCAAATCCAGCTCATCATCACTAAGTTCAGGAAAATATCGCCCAAATTCATTTTCTAGTGCTGTCAAATGCTGCGAAATTTTATTTTTTGCAAATTGTGGAAGTACTTGGTCTTTATCATCAACAACGAGAACGGATGACAGCTTCTCAAACATTGCAACATTTGTCATATTGATCTTTCTTTTCCAGTTTTCCAGCTTGCTCATAAAAGCTCTCAAGGCATCCACAAATTGTATGATATTTTATTCCTTCGTTGCATCTGAAGATTGGGTTTATTCAACTGCTTAAAAATATCAACTAAATAGGTAAGGCGCATGATCCATTCCTTATCATCTAGCCAGGCGAAAAAGTCCATCTTACGTCGAACTTCAAAAAATAATTTGAGCTCGTCTCTCACCTCATATTCTCGCTCTGTTACATTTCCTCTTGACAACCGTCGAACATTTGAATGGAAAAGAAGCAAATTGTGGCCTGCATCCATGTCAACGCATAACTGCTTAAAATAGTCGTGAGTTGTCCTTCTGTGATAAAATTCACTATCTGAAATGTGTGAACCAATACCTTCCCCAATGGAGCTGGAAGTGTTTTGTAGGCCAGTGCCTGACGATGGATCATGCAATGAATGCCTTTCACTTTTGGGGCACGTTTCTTCACATTAATTTGAAATCCTGATTTGGTCCCCAACATAGTTGGTGCTCCATCTGTACAGCACCCACACATATTATCCCGTACAAGATTTTCTGATTCAAGGAAAGATGAAACCTTTTCCAAAATATTAGAGGCCTTGGTAGTTGTTTCAAGAAGAGAACAAAAAAGAAGTGGTTCTTACTTGCTTGCTTGTGTTCGTTGGCTTGAGCTCCAAAGCGAAGTCCTGTATGTCGGATGAAGGCATCCTGTTGTCCAACATCAGTGTGATGTCATGACAGGACCTGAGGTTTGCATGAGTATCCGTTGTCCCATGTCTGGCTTATTGTTGTGCAGACTGGTGGTTCCTCGCCGTACAGGCACACACTCTCCGACTTCGGAGGAATCGGCGATCCTACTGACTTTAGCCAGGACTCCGAAGGGACCTGTTGCCCAGGACGCTCGACGAGGACGCGTCAATAGGTCTTGGCCAGTATATAACCCGGCCCTGGTGCCTTGGAAACACCTCTGTGTCCCTGAAATGGTTTTTTAAATGATCCTGAATGCAAATAACATGCAAACAATATCAACTGAGAAAACGATGCCACATCAGTCGATTCATCAATTTGAATTGAATAGAGCCCAAATGCTGCAGACTTGATCTCTTGCACAACTTGATCCTTGATGTTATTGGTCATATCGATGATCCTCCTTTGAACAGTGTCGTTTGATAGTGAAACCGCTGCAAGTTTTTTCTTTGATTCATTTCCCAACAAAATTTCCACGATCTTGAGACAACAATGTTTGATCAAAGTTTCCCCGATTGTATGTGGTTTTTTTTTCTACTTCCGCTATCTCCAGTGCTATGACATAGGCAGCTTCAGTAACCTTTTCGTTTGCTTCTGGGAATACCCCTGTTAAATCCAGTCTCTCCTTTTGACAGCATTCCCAAGACGTTCAAAATGGTTTTGTCCTTGTCCTTGTGTTGAGGATGAACATTCAACAAATGTTTCCTCAACTGTGTCGGTCTCATAGAATCATTTGACAAACTTATACTACAAATAACACATTGAGGTCGTTCTTCACCGTTGATGACGATATTTGTTAATCCATATTGCAAATATGAAAGATCATACTTTCATTTTTTGAAACTCATCATAGGATTCAGATTCTGTAAATATAAAAAGAAAAAGTCAAGATATACACACATAAACACCCACACACATGTATACACACCTCCCCCCTCCCACACACACACACACACATATATATATATATATATATATATATATATATATATATATATATATATATATATATATACACACACACACACACACACACACACGTGTGTGTTCTTCTTATTTTTTCGTTCGCTTGAAATATGTCTATAACTTCAATACTGTCTCTTGTATGAATATGTGTGTAAATTAAAAATTCACATTTTTGCCTGTGGCAAGTGGCAAAATTACACATATATACTACAATGGATGTCGAATGTAAACATGCATTCATTGGCATTCAAATCGCTATGAATATTCCATAACTATATTAGTCATTGTTGTAGTATGATAAGGAAACGGCTATTTCCTGCTATTGAAATATCATATTACAGCATGCGATCTTCATTATTTTCGTTTGATACACTCTTAATATTCGAAAATTACACAGTATGCGTAAAAATAGAAGCTAAATTAAACAACATACTAGACCATGTCTAGACGCCTGCTTAAGACGTGATTTGTGGGTCTACTTACGTTATAGAACGAATCTGAGAAGGGCTAGAAGCACAGAACCGTAAATTATGGAGGGAAAACAATATCAAATAATCGGTTCTTGTATTAACGCGATCTTGAAATAATCGGGGAATTTAACGTCACAAGTACGCTTAATCTCCCGATCGCGTTTTGTGTGGTCCTGAAGCCAATTTTAAAATGCCAATCTGTGCTCTTCATCCCCCCCCCCCCGGACATCCTAAAATTATCCCCCCCCCCCCCCCTGGAGCATGGAATGGAGCATAATAGGGCGACCGTGAAGTTGGAATCGCGACTGACTAACTTCTTTAAGTCTGGATCAATACCTGTTAATACATCGTTCATGATGTTTGATTGATATCAGGGGTCCTCGTTCAATGATATAATTCAGTAATGTTTTCTTCTGTTCCAATGTGTGAAGTCCGGTGGCATAGTGATTAGTGTGCTAGTCTGGACAAGACAGCGGTCGTGGTTCAACCCAGCAGAGTGAGATTATTTGTCCTCACCAGCGCGGCTGTGGAGTATACCATCCTCAAAGAGTAGCATCAGGCACATTTCAGAACCGTCTGGGAATATCTTTGATGAAGGTCACAGATTGTGAGAATTTTATGGATTTTTTCTTTTGCCCTGGCCATGAGGCCATGGCCCATACAATCCACTAATAGCCGTCGGACGCGTGTCAGTCGTCAGTCACTGCAAGCTAGGATACAGATTCAGATAAGTACCTTTAATATTATTGTCATGTAGAGTGTTTCATGAAGTTTTGTGTCGGTTTGTGATTGTTTGTTCTGTGCTGACGAAGGCTTGGACCGCAATGTCCAATTTGTTTCTTGTAATCGTGTTTTAGTAAAGCTCACAATCTACTTCTTGTGGTTTTTTTTTTTTTTGTGTGTGATTCATTCATTGTTGCCTGGCCATGAGGGAGTGTGGGGGAATGAACAATCGCATAGGCTGGCTTGGAATGCACCTCTTTATGGTAGATTACCTATGGACAAGAGAGAGGTGCTCGAGCGTTTCTGAGACCAGGTGGAGAAGGCAGGGAGGGGGAGGGCGGAAATTGGGAACCCGTACGTGGAAAGAATGAGATTGCGTTGGATAGGCAGGGGTTTTGGAAGAATCTCAAAATTGAGAGAGGAGACACGAACTATCAATCAGATAGCGATGGCAACGACTCTTCCCTGGCTGTTGAACGAGGGGACGGAGCGCGTATACGCATGTCCTGAATGCAGTGGTGTCGGTTCTTAGCTTAACTTAACTAAATACATCTCTTAGAAGAAAAGGCGATGAGGAAAGAAACTGGTCATCTCACCTCAGATGCCGTGACCTAGATTGTGTAAATGGCATAACATTTCACACCACAAGGGCTGTCCCTGCTTTGGGACTAGACTTAACTTGTTAATGTTTGCAGGGTATAATGGTCTGTTGTTTACTTCTCTTGCTGCAAACAATACAGACATGTTGTGGTTGTAACGGAGTCACAGATCATGCTGGGTAAGGTGAGAATGGGTTACGTAGTGTAGAGTAGCATGCCTCAATTAAAATATCACAGATTTTGAGCATCCGATAGATCTTTACCCAGGGTGTTCTCATGTGTTGGGAAAAGAGCCGTTTGTATTGTGTGGGTGATACATGAAGCCCATAATCGGGCACTCTCCGACTGTTTATACTTCACCTCGACACTGCAAGGCACAAGAGGAACATGATGAGAGGAGATGAGATGAGATGAGACGAGATGAGAGAAGATGAACAGGTACGCCCTAATTGCCCGGAGAAAGAGATGCGGCAGGGAGTGATCAGAGGATCTGGCCGACACTCAGTAATCACAGGGAAGGCCAGACAGACACATAATCAGACTGCAACTGATACCATTAGCGACAACCTGTAACAGATATGTAACAGATATGTAACAGATATGTAACAGATATGTAACAGATACGTAACATATATGTAAATGACTGACTTTACCAATTTATGTGTCCACGACGTGGAAAATATTATTTAGCGAACAAACAACGAAGTGAGGCAGCAAATACAGTGATCTGTACACTTAAACTCGACATATGTCGTATACATGTAAGCACCAATAAAATGATCTTAATTTAGAGACAGGGAAAGACACTAAAGGGACAGACTCTACAAGGAAACACCAGAAGCAGACACCAGAGGCGAACAAAAACATCTGTGGACAAACAAAGTCACGTGTAAGCTACACAAATACTGGTTCTACACAAGGAGGCAACTTATCTAGCGTTGGAACGCAATGTTAGGATTCCTAGCACACCTTAAGGCTGACTGGAAATATGACTAGGGACTGAGTTATCACACACCAAAGCCAGACAACAGGCAGGCAATCTGTACCTTTGCTGGAGCTGAAGCAATGTGCTAGTTTACTTCTGTGCGGCGCCCGCCACGTAGATTGACTTGTGTGGTTAATTCTCACCATTGATTCATTCGGTAACATGTCCTTGACAGAACCTCGCTCCGATAACAACCTTCCGGAAAACCTCTGGATCATAAACAAGATGTCCCGCGTCCGATACACCCATCTGGAGATCATCCGCCACATCCAACACCCATCTTCTCTTTGTCCTTCCTCTTTCTCTCTTAACATGCATATACCCCTCCATTATTGTTCTCTCCAAACTTTCGTGACGTTTCAAGTGACTAAATTATTTCAATTTTCTTTGTTTTATCGTCTTTAATAGCCAACCTTCTTCAATATTCAGCTCTTGAAGTATTGATGCATTTGTTCTTTTCTTCATCCAAGATATTCTTAGAACTCGTCTGTAACACTTATATTCAAAGGTAGTTATGCGCTGCTCAGCTTGTTTAGTAAGTTTCCAGATCTCTTAGGCGCAAGTTGCAATGGGAAAGATGCATGCTTTTAAAAAATGTAACTTTTGTAGTTCTATCTGTCCCACTTCACAATTTATTCAGTTGTTTTAGTCTTTGAAGAGCAATAGACATTCGTCTTTTAATTTCTTTCATTGTGTCACCATTGTTGGTAATCAATGACCCAAGATACTCGATATTTGAATCACCAAAAAGCCAAAAAGTTCAAGTTATAGGTTTCCGCTAGTAATGTTGTGTTGAGTGCATGTTTTAACCATGAAGGGTTATTGTTGGCCGACTTTAAAGAACCTGGTATCAACATAAACTCTACCCACTACTTGGAAACACTAGACAAGCTGCAAAAAGCCATCAAGAATAAATGACCCTGCATGCTTTCTCGCGGTGTGATGTTTTTGCACGATAATGTTCGTCCGCAGGTCGCAAAGGTTGTGCAGGAAGCATTAGCAAGGAAGAAGTGGGAAATTCTGCAACATCCAGCCTATAGTCCTGATTTGTCTCCATGTGATTTTCATTTGTTCGGACCTCTAAACAACGCTCTCAAGGGGCAACGATTTCACACAGATGCAGACGTAATGAACGCAGTGAACACATGGTTTAGTGAGCAACCACAATCCTTTTTTTGCGGACGGCATTTGCAGCCTACCTAAGCAATAGGATGCTGGCCCGAATGCCTACGGCGACTTCTTCCGACGAACCCATTGTGCATAATTCATTCGAAATGAATGCTTTGTTTAATTCTACAACACCTGTTAATGTTTCTTTCATTCTTTTGCAATAACGCCATTGGAACGGGTGTCAAATGAACGTCCCTAATACATTCCACTACAGTATTCTTGCCATCTTTCTAGAATTTGTTTAGATTCTGTTATGGTATTTCTCAACTTGTCACAGATAACATCCATATTAAGACCCCAAAACGATTCTTCACTTCTACGTTATATACGTCTGGTATTTTTGTAAGATCGAAACGAATTTGCCTTGGTCCTCGGGTAAACTTATTGAGTGAAATTCGTTTCTTTTAAATTGCATTCGTAAGTTTTTCAGGGTTATATCAAGCCAATCTGAACCAAGGAAAATTTCCAGATTAATATGAAATAATTAGTAGTGGATCATAGACAACTTGCAGACTAGTATGAAATTAATTGAAAGCTGCAGAGATGTTGTTTCATATAAGAATAATGTAAACATCATGGACAAATAAAACAACCATATTAAGATACGTTGACAGAAGGTAAATCACAAATAGAGCTGTTTAATTGCATCAGAAGGAAGCAGTCAACAGACTTTTGGCACATAATGAGAGGAAGGACAAAGGTGAATGACGATGTGACAACAGGCGAGTTGGGGGACATAAGATAGGGAGGAAACTAAACGAAAAGATGGATGGCATCATTGCATGTAAAAATATAAGAATCAGAGCCGATTGGCAGTCCACGAAACAGAATGTAGTAAGCCCTTATGATGACCAACGACACACAGCATGGATTATAAGAGGAAGAACAAGAACAGGTGGAATAACAGGAGGAATAATAAGAAGAGAAAGAGGAAGAAGAAGAAGGAGGGGGAGGGGAGGAGAGGAGCAGGGGCAGCAAGGAGTAATAGCAGGATGGGAAATAACCATGATTCGCAGTTTGCGATGACAGCTGTAGACATGTCGTGTCTCTTTACGCGTGTAGCCTGCAATCATTACAAATTGTGAAATTTAGTGTAAGAAAGAAAATGAATTGAAACAGAGATAGAGATAGAGAGAGAGAGAGAGAGAGAGAGAGAGAGAGAGAGAGAGAGAGAGAGAGAGAGAGAGAGAGAGAGAGAGACAGACAGACAGACAGACAGACAGACAGACAGACAGACAGACAGACAGACAGACAGACAGACAGACAGACAGACAGACAGACAGACAGAGAAGGAGAAGAGCGAGGAAGAGAGAGATAGTTATAAGCCTAGAGAAATATACACTCGTATGACAACAGGTCACAACATACTTATTGGGAATGTACACTATTTAGAGTGGAGTTTAGATAAAACAACAGCAAAAGCTTTAATTGGATATAACCCAGTTAATTCTAGAATCCTCACTATCAGACTTAAAGGCCATCCAAAAACGCAACTCTCAGACATATTATATGCACCTACATCAACAGCAGAGGAGGGTGAAATTGAACATTTTTACAGCACACTAGATGTTTACAAGACACATTAGATATGATTGGTCACAATGGCATAACAATACTAATGGGAGATTTTAATGCAAAAGTAGGTACAGGAGTAGTTGAAATTGAGAGACATGTTTTACGAAACTTTGGACTTGGAAACAGAAATGATGCAGGTGGCACATTAATTGAATTTTGCACAGAAAATGAGTTAACGATAGCCACCACACACCAAACAATATCCAAAAAGACTCTTCACATGGACGTCCCGGGACAGTACTAGTAAAAACCAAATAGATTATATTTTAATACAAAGAAGATGAAGATCTAGCACAATATCAGCAAAACCCCTACGAAGTGCAGACTGTGATACAGATCATCGGTTATTAGAAGCAGATGTGAAAGTAAAACTAAAAAATCGTACCTGAGGACCAAGGCCACTTCGTTTTAATCTCACAAAAATATCAGATGCATGCAACGTAGAAGTGAATAATCGTTTTGGGGTCTTGATGTCTATACAGGAGGAATTTACACCTGATGTATTGGCTGTACAAGCTAGAGATATCTTGATAACAGCAGCCGAAGATCTGATTCCAACCAAGAATAAGCAACATAAGCCATGGATCACATCAGACGCATTATAATTAATAAAACAACTAAGGGAACTGAAACAGAAAGGATGAGAAACAGCAAACAGCAAGATGAAGTATAAATCTTTAACACGAGAAATAAGAAAGAACGCAAGAAAGGACAAAAACCAGTATGTAGATGATTGTTGAACTAGAATAGAGCAATGTCATAAGAACTGAAGAGATTACGAAATGGTCAATGAAATACTGTTATTGACAAGATATTGTCAACCTCAATTAATTGTTATCTATCACAAGTTGGGAAATACCCTAACAGAATTTAGAAACATTCTAGAAAGATGGAAGGAACATGCAGTGGAATGTATGATATGAATGACTGTGAGGATATGAATGAGATGCATGAACCAATGACAGCAGAGACAGAATCTGAACCCTTATTAGATGAAATTGTATGGGCAATAAAGAACCTGAAG